>JAADYB010000007.1:0-100871 GCA_023338075.1 Phytopythium litorale
TCTGTAAATCAGAACGGACAAAGGCCTCACCGTGGGTGGCTCACGTCTGCAGCTTCAGCACCATCCCGGTTGAGTCTCATGATCCCGGTTGAGAACTGAACCGCGCGCGTGGTTTCCCTCTGCGCGCAAATCCCAGCGGAAATGGCAAAGCGAAAAGTTCACTCATCGTGAACCCTCTGTGCCGATGTGTTCCACGTGCGGAGGGGAACAGTCCCCGCCTTGCGCCGCACGCTTTTGAATTGTACACATCTGGCAGCTCCATCGCAACTGGTGAAAGCGGCGATTGCCAATTCCAGTCGAGCTGCGAGCTAATGCGCTGCTCGACCTGTTCATCTGGCACTCTTTCCAAGTGGGCAGACTTGAACCAGCCCACGGTGGGTTACCCAACACGAGCGCTTCAATGCGACGCAAGGGCGAGTGCATCCACGCAGTGATCATCTGCGCCGCATACTCGGGGCGACAGACACTCGAGCTCACCTGAGCGTCGCCTGATCATCTCCTCGGCAACTCGCCCAAGTTGCCGACAATCGCACGACTTTTTTGTCAAGCACGCTTTACACCCGCAGCCGTCTCGCAGCCAGCCGCAACGATGCAAGCGCTATGCACTCGTCGGCGGCGTCGTGTTCGCGGCGTCCGCTTGGCCAATGCCGTTCTGGTGCATTCTGGTGCGCCAGCCATTCCCGGATGGGCCGAGCGAGCATTTGGACACTTTGCCGGTGCGACAATTCGACCGTTGCACCCCATACTGGAGGCCCATCGTTCCCCGCTGGACTGCCGGCAGGTCGTCTGCCAGTCGGCGCCACATGACTGGTCGTCACGCGCGCGGTTGGCCATGTTCAGCCGCGAGGCAAAAAGCTTGTGGCGAAGGTGTCGATGCGCGCTTGGGGACGCAATCTGATCGGATCCCGCACCGTTGCCGCCGCCTCTTCTGTAGATAAATGAGCCATAGTGAGCCCAAGACATTGAGCCGAAGTGTGACTTTCCTCTCTTCAATACTGGTGCACAGTGGGAGGTTAATATAGGTCAAGGGGACTGCATTCTTTCCGCAAAAGAGCTCGAAGATCGCAATACGACAACCAAGTCGGATTCTCGTGGAGAAGAAAAAGTGTGAGTGAGCACAATTTCCGCGCTGCAGCATTCACGGCACAAGTGCGCTGGTGGTGCTTGCTGACTGCACTTTGGGCAAGGAGCGAAGCGCATTTGGTGCGTCGCAGTCGTGACCAACTGCTGGGAACTGGCGAGTCGATCGATTGCGCTTGCATTTAACGATGGCTGACGGTGGCGGCGGCCAGCTGATGGCGGCCAGCGGATCGTCGAGGGATCCGGTCACCCACGGCGCCGCTGTATACGCAGCCACGAGCGGATAAATAATCTGTCACGGCGGCATGCCCAATCCCAATCCGGCTCGCTGAACACTTGCGCTCACTATTCTGGCTCCGTGAGACTGTTCCGCTGCCAGATTTCACCCTCCTCTCCCAAGTCAAGTCATTCGAAGATGTGCCAGGGCGGATGACACGCAATTTGGCCGACGGCTGGCGTGCGATCCGAAACAGTCGCAGCAGCGCTCGTTGGGTGGCCTCGACAGCGGAACGCCCCACTCCAACTGTATCCAGTGCGGTGCACTTGTGCAGCACACAGCGCAAGGCCCTGCGAGTGCCGGGCTGCTTCATGATGGTGGGTCCTCGTCCTGCGTGTGTCGGGCAACTCGAGTGCCTGCAATGCATTGCCGGCAGGTGCAAATTGCAGGCGGCGCGTTGAATAATGTGCCTTCAAAATGGAGTCTTTCATTTGAAAGATTGATTTTTCGTTATTGCCCATCCGTGTCGAGAAAGATGTCTGGCTCTTCTGCCAGCAGCAATTCTTGTCGCGTTTTACGGTAGCCCTCATTTCCTCTCAACTCGCGATCAAATCACACCTTGCATTTATTTAGACAGGTGGATGATTGAAGTGTCCAGGTGCGCGTGTGATTACCCAGCACTATCAACTTTCGCCTGTGCATTGCCGTTTGGTCCCTCGAAAGCCGGAGGGGGGGGGGAGATGCTGCGGGGTGGAAGCGAGAGGGGGATGGGGTCGCAGACGGGGCGTCGTAAATCGCTCCACAGGAAGAAGAAGAAGCAGCGAGGTGCCACGAAGGTTCCCGTCAGGCTCAAAAGTCTTGGCTCACTCCAAAGTCCGCTCTGGGTTGGGTTGGCTTGTTGTTGGAGTCGCAGGCGGCGTCTGGTTCATCACTTTCCAATTCGCCGCGTGTGGGTCAAGCCTCGTGTCGTGTCCCGCGCCAAGAGTCCCGTCGCCTCCTTCCCGCGAGCGCGTTCGTCGGCGAGTGCGACTCGAGAGGCAGGACACCCGTCGCACGCGTGAATATACTTGCCGTTCCTCCCTCAGAATGGGCGTGTCGATGCCGTCGCTGACGTCGCCCGCGCTGTCGCGGTCGCTGTCGCTGCCGGTCGGGCCAGACAAGGCGCAGCCGCCGGCGTGGCGGCCGGACGCCGCGAGCGACTCGTGCCTGTGCTGCGGCAAGGACTTCTCCATGTGGGTGCGGCGCCACCACTGCCGCGCGTGCGGCGAGCTCGTGTGCGCCGACTGCAGCCCGTTCTGGGGCCGCCTGCCGGAGCTCGGCTACAAGACGCCCGTGCGCGTGTGCAAGCACTGCAACGTGGCGCAGGGCGAGGGCCTCGCGGCGTCGGCGTCGACCCAGTCGCTCGAGAGCCTTGCGCGCGGCGGCGGCGGCAACCAGTCGCTGCTGCTGTCGGACTCGTCGTCGGACGGCGAGATGGGCGACATTGAGGAGGAGCTCGTGTTCAAGGCCGTCGAGGTGATCGCGCTCAACTCGCGCGACAAGCGGTCCAAGCTCATGTATCAGTACTTCGTGCAGTCGGAGGCCGTGAGCTGGCTCGTGGACGCCGGGCTCATGCGCAACCGCACAGGCTGCGCCGCGCTCTTCCTGCGGCTCGTCGACACGGGCTACGTGACGGTCAAGCCGGCGTTCAACGGCGGCGGCGGCGGCTCGGCGCGCGCGGCCTTCTACATCCTGAGCGACGAGGTGTGTCTCGACCGCGTCTCGCAGTACGGCACGGCCATCCACTCGGACACGGTCAAGTGCAGCAACTGCTCGCGCTCGTTCCTCAAGTCGATGACATCCACGCCCGGCTTTTGCTCGATCGACTGCAAGACGAACGCCATCATCAGCCAGTCGGACTCGGCCAAGATCCGCCGCTACGTCACCAGCTAAGCTATTCCCCGACGCCCCCTATCTATTCACGCGCGGCCTCTGTTCTGGCCGCGCTCGCTGTGCGTCCCCGTGTGCCCGCGAGCTCCACCATCGAGCTGTCGGCACCGGGACGCCCCCCCTTTGAAGCTCTTCCTCGGCCGCCTGCATCGCTCGGGCATCATCGTGCGAGTCTCACGTTGCTGTATTATAGAGGCTGTTCATTGTATTTACGTCGGAAAACACCAAACATGGCGGGCTTTCATTTCTCTCCTCCTCTCGGTCATTCACCGTTGCATGTGTCGCTGGGCATCTGGTGATATCACGCACAGTCAAGCTGTGTGTTTAACGACGCTAAGCGGCCATTTCAGCATGCGATCCGCTCTGGCTGCTCCCCACTCACGCCTCCTTCTTTGCTGCCATGGCGCCGTGTCTATGCGGGTCGGAGGACACCTCACCCTTGACTCAAGGCAAGTCTCGACCCTCGACGCAAGCGCACGCGGCAGGCAAATCGCCGTGGAGCCAGGCATCGACCGGCGACCAGACCCGACCGACGGAGGACAGCAACTCGGACGCGTACACATGCGAGCCGCGCGTTCTTGTATCCAGCAGCAGCGGCTCGACTCGATCCGAGCGAGTGCATTCCGTCCAACTCGCCCGCCTTCGCTCTCGTTCGCCGGCGTCAGCACTCGAGTGCGATCCTTTGCATAGACGAGCGAGTCGGCCATCCCGCGCTCGCATTCAGTCAGACTCGTTCGTGTGCTTGCTTGCAGCGACTCTGAAGATCGCAGTCCGCACGAATCAGCCACGACTGAGAGCGTACTGCGCGCAGTCAGCACGGCTGCATGCACGGTGAGTCTCACTGTGAGAGCGGGGCAAGGAGGGAGACACCGCCATCAGGCATCCAAAGCCGCACAGAAACGCCGAGAGTCGAGTGTGCACGCGATGGATTCATACATTGACGCGCTCCTCCGGCAGCGCGCGGCGCACGCGCTTCATGCGGTCCGGCGGCCAGACAACCGCGAGGACGCGGGACTCGATAAGCGCGAGGGGAACCGCGCCGAACTTGTCGCTGTCGTCGCTGAAGGCCGGGTTGTCGCCCTCGACCCAGCAGCGGCCGGGCGGGATGACGCGCGTCTTGCCGCGCCGGTCCGTGACCACGTCGCCCTCGAGCGCCACGAGCCGCTTGATGAGGCGCTCGCCCGCCGCCTCGGGCGATGCCAGGATGACCACGTCCCCGCGCTGGTAGCGGTGCCGGATCTGCACCGAGAACTTGTCCAGCAGCACGCGGTCGCGCACCGCGTTCTGCGTCAGCCCCTCGTTCAGCGTCGGCTGCATCGAGCGGCCCTTGACGCTCGCCACGCTCAGCAGCAGTGAGTTGACCGTGATGCCCACCGGCAGCCACAGCGCGAGCTTGCCCGCCGTCTGCCACAGCCGCCCCATGTCGCGGGCGGGCGGGCGATCCGTCCGGCGGTCACTCGGCCTGCTTGATGCGCGCTTGATGCCCGTGGATCGGTTTGCTGGCTGCTGCTGGTTGTTGGGTGGGGAGCGCAACATTGGACCATACTGAGATCAGCATGTTGGGATTGTACCGAATGCGGCACTTATATGGGCACCGTCACAGACCGAACCAATTGTGCCATTAGTGCTTTGCTTGTGTGTGGTTCACCAGGCTGCACCTGGTTGCACGTTGCAAGGTGACAGCGGCGGTCAACATGGCGAAAACGTCTTCCATTCCTCTCGGACACACGCATGCATGCACTCCAAGATCGCTGGCTACTCGACAAGCCAACCGCCGAGCGGTCGGTAGGTCCCCATTGCCTGAAGAAGACGCCCGCGTCACTCGTTGCTGATCCCGCAGCCGTGCATGAACGTGTACAGCGTGGCGACGACGAGCAGGTGCAGCAGCAGGATGTAGCTGAAGGCGATGTTGCGCGTCACGCGGTGACCCAGGAGCAGCCGCGCGCTGTTCAGCAGGATCTTGTCCACCACGTTCAAGTTCGTGTACCGCTGCTGCGACTCCATCTTGTTGAACTGCACGAACGGGTTCATCTTCTCCTCGTAGATGCCGCGGTACTTGGCCTCCACGTCGCCGCTGCCCGCTTGGCCGTCTTCCAGCGCCGCCGACATGGCGTGGCTGCCCGGGAGCACGCGGTGGTTCGCGTTGGTGGACATGCTGCTGCCGGCGCTGCCGTTGCCGCGGTAGCTCTGCAGGTAGCGGATCTTGTGGTACAGCTGCATGTTGTCGTTCTCGAGGCGCGCGACCGAGCTCTTGTACGACTGCGCGAGCTCTTCCACGCGGTTCTTCTCGCTCTGCAGCTCCTTCATGCGCTCGCGGAATCGGTCGCGCTGGCCGCGGACGATTTCCAGCATCTTGCTGTCCGAGCCCGACATTGCCGACGCGTTCATTGACCCAGCAGAAGCAGAACCGGCCGCTGCGAGGTCGCTCGACGAGCTCGAGAGCTGATCCTCCACCGCGTCCAACAGGATCTCCGAGCCGACGTCACCCATGCCTGCAGAAGAGAACATCCCGCCCGACTTGCGCGCTTTGTCCAGCGACGCGACCGTCTCTTCCAAGTTGCGCACGAGCGCCGACTGCTCGTCAATTTTGGCTCTCTTCGCCTCCAGCTCCATCGTCGCGATCTGAAGCTCGTTCGTGCGCTCTTGGAGATCGAGCTCGCGCTGATGCAGCGAGTGCTCCAGGCGTCGGACGCGAGACACGAGAACCTTTTCGACCTCCGATGGAGCAGTGCTGTCGCTGCCGTCCTTTGTAGAAGTGCCCTCCGAACTTGCGTTGGCGTCATCTTCGTCCTCGTCAACGATGTTGTACTCTAGCTGCTGGAGGACACGCAGTTGGCGAACGACATTGGTGAACTGTTCTGTCGTCGGCCGCGACGAGAGCTCCCGCTCGAGCTCGGCCTGGGTGTTCTTGCACGCTCGCAGTTCATTCTCCAGCCGAACCTTGTCACTTGCGGCAGTCGCACTCGCTCGTACAAGGTCTTCTTTCAACTGGGAAATTTCTTGGCGCAGCGTGGAAACCAGGGCCTCGTGCTCTTGACGATCGCGGGTGTTGATGCCACTGCTGGTGCCGCCCGATTCAGTTCGAGACGCCTCCAATGAGTCCGTTGAAGTGCTCAGCAAGTCTTCCAGCTGCTTCTTCAGCTGCGCGTTCTGGAGCTGGAGCGTTTGCGTGAGCACCGCCTCCTGAGAAATGGCCTCCATCTCGACATCGAGCGCCGACTTGGCCAGTCCAGAGCGCTGCTTCTGCTCAAACAAATCCGATTGCATCGCGTCCAGGCGACTGAACGCCTCACGCAGCTCGGCGCGCGAGCTCTCGAGCTGCCGCTCGTAGTTCATCTTCTGCTGCGCAAGCTCCGAGTGCTTCGCCTCGAGGAGCGCCTCAAGCTCCTGCGTGCGCTTCTCGACCTCTTCGTGCACCTTGTCGTCGAGGTCGCGAGACGACGCGGCCAGCTGCTCTTCCAGCCTGCGGATGGTGATGTCCTGGTTCTTGAGCGAGGCGAACTCGGCCTCGTATTCGCGCAGCTCGCGTCGCAGCTTCTTGTTCTCCTCCTCGAGCTCGGGCACCTTCATGTCCGCGACGACTTCGAGCGACGAGACCGGGTCCGGCGCCGCGTACAGCTCCTTGTACATCATGAAGAAGGCGTTCTCCGAGAACTTGGCGCGCCGCGTGAGGTGGTCGACTTCTTCCTGGTACGCGCGCAGCAGTCCGCCGACCGCGGCGATCTTCTCCGCGTCGCCGAGCCGCCGGAAGTTCTTGGTCGTCTCCGCGAGCTTCTTTCTCGAGCGCACGCTCGCCTCCTTTTCCGTCTTCATGGCCGAGCCCTGCGAGTCCAGAATCACCCGCTTGCTGTCCAGGTCGAACGCCTTCCAGAACTGCAGCACAGGCACCTGGTCGCCCCGTCGCCGCCAGCGTCAGTACACGCATCTCACCGCGTCAGTAGCATGTTCCGCTCTGCTCTAAAGCCGATAGCGGGCCACTCACCACGCCCATGCGGCTCGTAGACGACCTGGAGCGCGTCGACAGGCCGCTGCTGCTCCCCGGCGGCGTCTGCGGCGCCGCCGCCTCGCCCACCGCCGGCCGTCCGTCCCCTAGCGCCAGCGCCATCTCTCCCCCTTCACAGCCACTCGTATCTATACAACTAGCGCCCAGGCCGAGCGACAGCGGCGGCCCATGCAGCGAGGCGAGCGCCGGCTTCCTCCGCTTCCTTTCCGCCCTTTCTTGCGCTTGTTGAATGAGGAGTCCACGCCTGAGTGTTCGTTCCCCTCGCCATTTTGACTCCCAGGTCGCCCAGGTGAGTTTTGAACCGGTTGTATTTCTAACAGATACAAACATTTGACTACCGGGAAGCCAGATGACCGACATGCGAGCGTTTCTATGGGGTGTGTGCACTTGCTGATTGACTGTCGATGATGGCGGTGGTGCGGCCGGCGATGGCGGCTCGGCGATGGATCGGCGCGGGTGGCGCGTCCGCCGCGGGGTTCGCGGCTGCGCGCGCGCTCTCCACGTACGTGTCAGTGATCGGTACGTCGTTTCGCGGCTTTCGTGGCGCTTTTCAGGCCAAGACGCGGGCTGACGGCGAGTTGCCAGGACTGCACTGGAAGACGGACGAGGCGCGGCTGCGGCAGGCGTTCGCCAAGTTCGGCAAGCTGGAGCACGGTGCGTGGCGGTGTATGAGAGGAAGGCGGGCGGCGGCTTGGGTCTGATTATGGGGGGCGTGTGGCTGCAGCGCAAGTGCTGACGCCGGACCACTCGTCGTCGCATCTGTGGGCGTCGCTCGTGTACGAGTCGTTCGACGAGGCCTTCGAGGCCACCAGCGAGATGAACGGACAGGTGCGGGCTGCGGCTGGTATGTATGCATCGGTCTCGTGGCTGGGTCTGACGCTGGGACTGTCGGTAGGAGCTCGACGGACGCCTTCTCCGCGTCAGCATCGTCGACCCACCGACCGCGGACGAGGAGAGCGACGGCGAGGGTGGCGCGCGCGCGCAACACCACCATTAGAGCAAGAGAGTGAAGCCCAGGGAGGTAGAACGGGCTCCAGACACTGCGCGAGATGTATAAACGAAACGCGCGTTGTGCCTCGAGACGAGTGCTACGCGGTGTGGATGGTGCGCGCGTTCTTCCACTCGAGCAGCCCTTGCAGGTCGTCAGTGACCAGCGAGAGCAGCGCGCGCATCTTTTCGTTAGCGCGCGCGGCGCCGACGTTGATGCGCGCTGTGTTCTGCGCCGTGCGGTCGCCCGTGCGCAGGATGACGCTGGGCACGAGCTCGTAGTTCTTCTCGTGCATCTCTCGCGCGCGAGCGAAGCTCTGCGACGCCGTGTAGATGTGTCCGAGGCGCGCGCAGGCGTCTGCCTGGCTCACGATGTTCTCGGCCTTGGTCGCGGCCGTGAAGTAGTGGTTGAGGAAGTCGATCGACACCTGCTTGTTGCCCAGCATCTCGTGCGCGAGCGCCAGCTCCGCGCAGGCGTTGCCCTCGGCTTCGACGTTCCCCGTCGCCCGCGCCGTCGTCAACTGCGTTAAGCACAAGGAATTAGTCATGACACAAAGCATCCAAGTATGAGAGACGAGCACGAACGTTGGCCTCGAGGAACGGCAGCGCGTTGTTGGGCTGCGAGAGCGCGTTGTAGCTCGCGCCGACCTTGAACTGCGCATGGCCCACGGCGTCTGCGTCCTTGGCCTTGGACGAGCTGTCGAGGTACTTCTTGTAGAAGTCGATGGCTTCGGGGAACTGCCGCGCGCGCTCGTACCGCAGCGCGAGGTCTACGTACACCTTGCCGACCTCGATGTGCGCCTGGTTGCGCAGCTCTTCGTCGTCGTCGTGCTCATACACGACGTTGGCCAGCGCGACGTTTTGCTCCAGATACTCGCGCGCCTTGGACAAGTCTCCGATCGAGTGGTACCCGTTGCCGATGTGGCGCAGCACGCGCATCTCGCAGATCTGGTCCTTGACCAGCCGCGCGATCTCCAGGCACTTGTCGTAGAAGAAGATCATGGTCTTGACGTCTCCCTTCTCCCCACAGTAGACGGCCAGTCCGTCGAACGCTGCCAGCACCTCCGGGATCTCTCCACGACGCTTGGAGTGCTCCGCCGCGACTAACTGGTCGCGGAGGAACTCCATCTCGGCCGGCTGGAGCTGCGAAGAAGGAGGCGGCGCTGGGTCATCGCTGGTTACCACACCGTCACGGTGCGTCAGGTAGAACAGGTCCACGAACGACTGCACGTAGCCGCGCAGCAGCAGCTGCGTGCAGAAGTCCTCCTTCATCTGTGCCTGCTGCTGCGCGGCGTCGGTCGGCGCCACCTTCGCGGCGGGAGCAGGAACGCTCCCATCGCCCGCTCCGCTCGCGCGCACCTCCTCCGCGCCCGGCCCGCGCATGGGCTTGACGCGCACGGGCCGCTTGCTTGCCTCGGGCACCACCCGCTTGCCGCCGCCCCTGTCCCTCCCCGCCATCGCCGTCGGCTTCATCGTCGTCGCTGGAATGCTCGGGCAGCTCGAATGGCTTCAACGATGATGCCGCGTCGTTTCGGGTCCAAATGTCTACAAAGTTCGCACTTGTCCAGTTGGATGACAAATTTTGCGAACTTATTGCGTACTTAATGAAAGGGTGCGGAAAAGTGTAGCCATCGGGTGGAAAGATTTCTAGTTACATTTTAGGAATGGAAACGGAACGAGGAAGCGGACCCGTCGTGAACGCGCGTTCGTCGCTTGCGGCACCGCCCTCGAGGGTCCTGGACGCTTGGCCACGGCGCAGGCAGCGAGGCGCGTCACTTGCGCGCGTGTCGGCTGCCGCGTTGGTCGCGCAGCGCGCGTGATACGGGCGAGATGAGCTTGTCCGTCGGGCTCTTGAGCACCCTGTCGAGCAGGACCAAACGCAATGTTAGTTGGTCAATCCGGAGGAAAGCTGCACGGAGTCTCGCTCACTCGTGGAGCTGGCGGATGCGGTCGCAGTCCAGGTCCTCGCTGGTCACGCACACGAGTCGCTGTGCGCCGAGCGGCTGCGCGTGGTCGGCGATCCGCGAGGAATGAGCTCGAGTCATGAGCGGGGGCGTCCGACGGGCGGAGTGCGACGTTGCACGCGTCTTGGATTGCTAGCGGCGAGGCGGTCGGGCTCGCTCGGCGGGTGGACTGTCGGCTCGACTCGAGCAAATTCGCGAATGCCAAGCAGCTCGTGGGACCCACCCGCCCAGCATGATCTCTCAGAGTTGCTGTTGCCCAAGGGGCGGGGACAGACGCAGGCACCGCATCCGTTCGCACGCTGGTTCCAAAGACGCAGTCGAAGCAGAAACATGACGACTCGAGAGAACAAAGGAGAAGGCTTGCGTGCGGAGAACGCGGGGCGAAAGCCGCGAGCCACACGCTGCCAAAGCCGTTGGGTGCTGCATCCGCGCATGGCTGGAGACTGTTTCGCTATTGTTCTGCCCGATCGCACGGACAGACGCGTGTGCTGTTCGAACAGAGCGGTGGACTTCTGCAAAGTGCCGAGCACGCGTCGAGCGTTTCGGAGTCACCCGAGCCATTTGATTGGGGTTTTGTCGTTGCGCGGCCGAGAGGAACAATGCAGAACGGCACTCCGTCATTTTCCCATGACCGACGTGTCATTTCCGCGCCATGTCTGTTTGGCGACACCTCCAACCGACCGAGGGACGCGGAGATGACGATCCGTCCGCATTCGTGATCGTGAAAGCAGGTCGGATTTGCCCACGCCGCCAAGTCCGAAATCCATCGCCGACCTGATCATGAACTAGGCGATGGCCACGCCTTGAATCACACACGTTGGTCTCTTACGATGTACCACCTAGAGACGGCGCACTCGCCAACTTGTTCGGACGGCTCACGTTTGTATCGGTCTCGAGATCTCCACTCGCAGCGTTGCAGCGGTTGATGTCAGACCATGTCGAAGAGCCCGGCGGGTCATCCTCTCGTCCGCTGGCGGCCTGGTTGTCCTCGCTTGTGGCACCCCTCACATTGAACGCCGTCGCTCTTCGTCGCTCTGCTGTTCGTGCGGATGAAGCTGAGTAGAACTGTGTCCGGGCACTGTTGCTTCTCATCCCGAAACGAGGATGGCCCGCTTTGCCTTCAGTTGGAGAAGAAGGCGGAGGCCGCGGCATGAGCTTCCCCTGCACAAACTCCGTGTCTTCATGAGCTGGTTCGTCTGCATCGTGGATGCTTGACAGCTCGCTGTTACTGGTCAGCAGGACGCTCTTGCTCCGACTGGTAGCTTGAACGCTCTGCACAGACGACCCCAGCGGCGGGACGTATCCCAAGTGCAGCAGCGTGTCGTATATCCGCTCGCTCTGGTGGTGGAATGCCGACGGCGAGTGATTGAGGCCGCCGTCACCGCCAGGTGGCTGTCCGCGAGGGTGTGGCGGATGGTTTTGGAGTCGCTGGCCATGCATCCGTGGACTCCGACCGCTAGCATACCGCACCTCGCGCTCGCTCAGCAGCTGCTCCAAGTGGCGATTCGACTGGTGGGCCAGCGCGAGTTCGTGCACAGCCCGCTTGAGCGTCTTGAGGCTTAGATACTGTGCTCTTGCCGACTTGTCTCGCTGAGTAACCTGCTGCTCGAACGCATCCAACTGCTGGCGAGATTGCTCCACCTCCTCCTGGCTCGCCTTGAGGATCTTCTCGAACTTGCCGCGCTCGGCCTTGTGCGCCTTCTTCATCAGCGCCACGCGGTGCTGAAGCCGCGTGATCTCCTCCTCTTGACTCGCGATGATGGAGTCCATCTCTTGCGAATGGCTCGTGAGGTGACTCGACGAGGCATTGTGTGTTGGACTTGACGCTGTCGCCTCCTCCAGTTGGCGCACCTGGTCGGTAAGCATCTTGTTCTTGGTCGACAGATCGACCACTTGCTGGTGCAGTCGTCCGAGTTTGTCGTCGCTCGCCTGCCGCGCGTCCTTCAGCTTTCGCACCTCCTCCTTATACACGCGGAGCTGATCGAGCAGGGATCGCCGCTCCGTCGGGAAGTTGTCCTGGCACGCAGACACATCACATCAGTGCGCACTTGATGTGTCTCGGACATTCACCTGCAGCATACCTTTGATTCGTGGAAGTCCTCGATCTCCTTGCTCATCTGACGCTGCTGGTGCTTGAGCAGTCGGTTCTCCTGCATGAGCTCATCAATACGCGTTTGCTTCTCTTTGGCGCGGTTCTCGAGCTGGCAGTGATCAAGGCGGGTCAATCATTTTGCCGGGCGTGAACACGCTAGAACGCATTGAAGCGCACCTGTGCAATTGCATCGTTGCGATACAGCTGCTGCAGCTGGCTGCGCAGCTCAGCGTTTGCCTTCTTGGACTGGTTCAGCAGCCGCTCCAGTCGCTGGCAGCGCACCGCATCCGCTCCAAGGCGGCGACTCGGTGCCTTTGACGATTGGGTTGTGCCTGATGCAAGGTCCGAGATGCTCTGCGTGCCCCTCGCCGATTGCTGGGTCACGTCTTCATCCCTAGCGTCATTGTCGATGATCGTCAAGTCCCAGTTGCTTCCTGCGTGATTGTTGCCCTCTAGCGGCGTCTCTCCTGGAGCGCCTTCGTCGTTTCCCTGACCATCCCCTACTGCCTCGACCTCCAGCTCCTGCATCCAAACATCATTAGCATCACCTCATAGCATCACATTGTCGATGCGATTCGAGTAGCAGATCGAGTGGCGGCGAGTTCCCTCACCGGGTGGTGCACGTCAGCAATCACCGCGACGGCTTCCTCGCCATCGGCGACTAGAGCATTCGCTGCGACCTCAGTCGCCGCACCAGCACCTCCAACGAGACAGCCATCCACTCCTACACCGACGCTCCCCTCGTCGTCATCGAACTCGCTCTCGTACTCGCCACCGTCGTTCGGCATGGCTGTCGCTCGTCAACACACTTCCAAGCGTCGGGAGAGCGTGGCGACGCGGCTTCCGTGCGTTACGCGTCGCCGCCACCGTCTAAACTTGGCCACCGCGGTTATTCACAGCCCAACTCGGAGCTCAACCGCCTCTCCATCGAGCAAACGGGCGTGCCAATTCGGCGAGTGTGTCCATGCTCAGCGCCGACGTTGCCCCAATGCCATCTCGGCATGCCATGCCCCATCGTTTCCCGAATTGTGTGCTCGTCTGCCGAGCCGGCCGCAGAGTCTTCAAGACGAACCCAATGGCTGGTGAGTGAGATCGCGACGGACACTGTGCTTGGCTTGCCGGACCGGATTGTTCTCTGCTTGGCCTCGCCGTTCGCGTCCGCAGCTCGGACTGCAGATGACCGACCACATTCGATTCGACACTTCAACCAGTGCGAGGCGCGACTCGGATTTTTTGGATTCAAAAAATGAGCTCAGAAGCTGTGCTGCGAACCATATAAGTTCGCACTGTCTTCCACATTGCTACCTTCCTGCGAACCATCTAAGTTCGCACCGTCCATCCAGCACCGCATTATCGCCCTGCAAGAGCGAGGAAGAGCGAGGAAGAGCGAGGACGCGGGGGCCTCGCGCGACGCCCTGTACGCCTGCCTGCGCGCGAGTGACGGCCAGGAGCGGCAGCAGCAGCCATGCCAGCGACGGCGGGGCGTGTGCGCATGCCGCACAACAACCGCATGAGCAGCAGCGCGGCGCTCAAGATGACGGGCATCTGGAAGGACACGATCGGCTACGACCCGTACGCGGCCGAGGTGCGTCTCCAGTCATTCCTCTCCGCCGCCGCGTCGCAGCGCCTTCGGGGCTGACATTAGGGCCGCTGCGGGTTGTGGGTGACGCTGTCGGCGCGCAGGATGAGGAACAGAAGGTGTCCGAGTCGTCGTACGAGCAAGCCAAGGGGCTCATGGCGCTCGCCAAGCTCTCCAACAAGTCGGTGCGTGTCCTTCTCCACCTCCTGCCGTGCGCACAAAGCGGCGGGTCTGACGCGGTGTTCTCCTCGTGTGTGGCTCGCCATTGCTCCCTGCTACAGAACGACGTGCGCGGCGCATGCAAGAAGGTGAGGCCGTCTTCAGGTCGATGAGTTGGTCCGCTAGTAGTTTGGCTAACGATCGCGTCGGTGGCGGGCAGTGCGGCATGGTGGGCCACCTGACGTTCCAGTGCCGCAACTTCCTCGAGGCCGCGACGCCCAAGGCCCCGTCGTCCTCGTCCTCGGTGCGTCGTGGTCATAACCGGCGGACTGCTCCCTGCACCCACCCAGTCCTCAACGTCGTGCCTCGCATGCTACGGACAGGACTCGTCAAGCGACGACGACGACGACTCGTCTTCTTCCGAGAGCGAGGCGGACGACCGCGGGAAGAGAAACAGCAAGTCTCGCCGGCCAGTCGACCGCTCGAGGCGCTCAACATCCCGAGGACGGAGCCGCAGCCCGCGCCGCAGCAAGAAGACGCGGGATCGCCGCAGCCGCAGCGCAAGTCGCAGCCGCGAGCGGCGCCACCGCCGTCGGGAGCCGTCGCGCAGTCGGAGTGCGAGCGCGTCTCGAGCCCGCCGCGAGTCCAAGCGCGACCGCAGGAGCCGCAGTCCCAGCTCCGAGAGTGTCAGCAAGAAGCGCAAGCGCTCGGACCGGTCCGCGTCGGCGTCGCCGGCGCGCAAGAAGAGCAGAAGCAAGCGCTCGTCGCGGACCAAGAAGAAGGCCAAGAAGCACAAAAAGCACCGCAGCGCCAAGTCGTCGCGGCGCCACCGAGACTAACTCGCCGCCGCTCGACGCAATCGCGCACAGATCGAGACTGTCTTGAACACATGCCTGCCTCGCCGTCCGGCGATAAATACAACCAGCCTCACCTCGCTGCATCGCACCGCTTGTCTTGGGGTCTAGGGCAGGATGCCGTTCGAGAGCCGCTGGAACTTGTCGTAGTGCCGCGTCCCCATGTGGTTGAAGCTCTTGGCGATCATGTGCGCGGCGGTGCGCTCGACGTCCTGCAGTGCCCACCCGAGGCACAGCCGCCGCTCCAGCCGGCGGATGATGCGCGCGCGCGACTTGCCCTGGAAGCACGGGAAGCACGAGTCCTTGGACGACAGGTACACGAGCGACAGGATCTGCTTAGCCTCGAGGTGCAGCGCGACCAGGCCCTGGCGCACCAGCAGCTTGTAGCGCTCGAAGCCCGCGCTGCCCATGACGTCCACCATCTCGGCCGTCAGCTTGAACGGCGCCGTCTCGAGGCTGAACGAGTTGCCCGGCGCGATGCCCAGCACGAAGCCAAAGTCGATGTGGATCACGTGCCCGTCCGTGTCCAGCATGATGTTGCCGTTGTGCCGGTCCTTGATCAGGAACACGTACGACAGGAGGCTGTAGGCCGCCATGCTCGACACAAAGTTGTGCCGCGCAACCTGCGGTGAGGCAGCAGTTCTCTGGTCAGTTGCAAGCCTCAGGTGGAACACAGAGGCGAAGGACGCGCACCTCCAGCCGTTCGGGGTCGTGCTCCCCAGTCACGGGATCTCGAGCACACGCGCGGTCGAAGATGTCGGGCAAGCAGCGTGACAGGTGCAGCTTCCCTGCCTTCTTCTTGAGGCCGTCGAGCGACTGGGCGTTCACGATCACCTCGAGCAGCCCGCAGTCTTTGCCAGCGCACACGATGCTGAGAACCACAGCACGACCACAACCATCAGTTCGTCAGGGAGATCATGCGATGGCCGCGGAGTCCAACGAAGCGGGAGCAAACCTGTAGTAGTGGAGCCATAGGTCCAGGTTGTGCTTGCGGAAGATGAGCTGGAAGAGGCGCACGCCCTGGAGAACGAACACCTCTTGCCGCATGTCGTCGAAGCTCTTGGCGATCACCGGCAGCAGGTCCCAGCCCTCGAGGTGCGCGAACTTGCTCTGCGCTCGCACGCGCTCGCGCATCTCTTCAAAGCGCTCACCGAAGAACTTGCACCGATCGCCACTGGAAGACGACGACCGCTTGGAAGTCCGCTCGTCCGAGTTCGATGTGGTGTCGTTCTCTTCATCTGCGCACGGGTCGTCGCCATGCTTGTGCGTGTCCGAGTGGAAGGAGCCGTTGAGCGAGCTCCGACGTGGCGGCGCACAGTCCGGCGGCAGGGAGACGTTGAGGCTCTGGAAGTCGTCCGCGATCGTGTCACGACTCGACATACTGCTCATCGAGGGCGGCATGAGGTCCGCCACGTAGGTTTCGACGATGTTCGCGTCCAGGTAGTTGAGAATATCGAGGTGCGTGCCCAAGCGCTCGACTGCCGCATTCGCGTCGCTCTCCTCAGGATTTGAGTACGTCGCAGTCGGTGACACGGTCCCGAGCGAGCGTCGAAGCGTTCCTCTTCGCTGGCGACTCGCGACGTTCTCGTCGGGGCGGAAGCGGTCGTTTAGAGCCGCTTCCTGAAGATCCGAGGCGACGATCTCGAAGAAGACGAGCGTCGGCGCACGCGCTTTGGTGGAGAATACCGTGCCTTCGTCGGTCAGAACGTTCACCACGCGGTGCATGCGATGCGTGACGCCCAGAAGCGGCAGGTACGCCTCCGGCCGAATGAACCTGCCCTCGAGCATCTCTTCCAACAAACCTGGTAGGCGCAGCTTGCGCTCCGATGGCTCGGGGGTGCACTCCTTCAAGTATGTCGCGAGATCCACCATGAACCGGACGAGCTGTACCGCGTCGCTGAAGATGTGGAGCGCTGGTGTGCTTGTGATCGACTGCCGCGCTTCGATGACGTGGCGAGTGCCTGACCGCTGCCGCTCCACAATCACAAGCTGCTGCTCTTCAAAGTAGTCTTCCGGGAACGGGTCGAGAAACCCGTCGTGGCTGTCGAGGTACTGGCGCACATTCACCGAGCTCGCCGTAATCTCTTCGTCGCAGCGAGCGATCAGCCACATGAGGAACGGCGACTCGGGCTGTGTGATCGCATAGATGACGCGAGTCGACTCGTAGAACTCGGAGAGAAGTCGCTCCAGGTGGCTGCGCTGGTGCTCGGGAGCGGCCATGAACAGGAGGTGGTGCAGCACGCTGCGAGGCTCTCCGAAGCTCACCTGGGTGACGAAGAACAGCATCTTGACGATGAGGTTGCCGCGGTCGAACGCCCCCGTTGTCATCGCGTCCCAGTGCGCCGCAATGCACTCCCACGTCGCCTTGAGTGCCAAGTGGACGCTCCGGCGCGCAGTGGCAGCCAAGAAAAAGAGGTAGAACGTTCGTACGCTGTCGGCCGCGTCGACCAGGTGCACGAAGCCCCACTGCAAGAACTGTGGCCAGTAGAAGTCGACCGTGTCGATGCACAGTTCCACGTTCTTGACCAGCTGGGCGAGCACCACCACGAACATGAAGGGCTGCTGCCGATACTTGTACATGGCTGACATCAAGCTCAGCGGGCCGAGACGGTTGGCCTGGACGTGGGTGGCCAGGTCCAGCTTCGGTTGCTGGTCGAAAAACCTCCACCTTCCCAGCTTGGACAGCCCGCCAGCGTCAGCAATCTCCTTGTAGTAGCTCGTCGAGCGGCTGATCGTGGACAGCAGCTCCTGCCGCACCATGCAGTCGACGCACACGAGGCACACGCTCTTCCCCTGCTTCGTCGCCTTCTTGCTGTCCTTGGGGAACGACGAGATGTGGCAGTACGCGCTGCAGTGCTCTCGGCAGAACTGCAAGTCGCACGAGTAGCACGTCTTGGCGCGGTGGAGCAGGCGGCCGAAGCGCTTCTGGCACCGGAAGCACGCGTCTTTCACGGCGACGGGCTCTTGGCTCGCCATTGAGCTCGACACGCGCGCGATCTGCAGCGACACTTGTCTCTTAAGCGCCTTCCGGCCGGCGTCTTCCCCGTCCGAGCTCTCGTCGTAGCCCTCAACGGCGCATCCGTCGTCGGACACGGACACGCGATCGTTCTCGTCGTCGTCGCACGACGCGATCGGCGCCTCGCGGATCTCGATCCGGTCGAACGTGAACACGCCAGGCGCGCTCGTGACCGCGGAGCTCGCCACGCTCCCCGTCAAGGCGCTCATGGCCGACGTCGTCAACGACAGCAGGCCGAACGCGTCGTCGCCGTCCATATTGGACGTCTTCTGCCGGAGGAGAGCCCGGTTCGAGCGCTCTGTTGTCACGAACGGCTGAGCTTCCGCATGCTGTTCTGCAAGACCCATCGTCTGCTCTTCAGCCTCGCCGTCGATGGCGTCTTCAGCGTCTTGCTCCGCCCCAGGCTCCTCCACCTCCTCCTCCTCCTCCGCCTCTCCTTCCTCGTCCGAAGTGTCGTCCGCGTCGAGGAAGCAGCACCACTTCTCCCGCTCGGCCGCCGACTCGACCTCGCACAGGAACGCGCACTGCAGTCCAAGCACGAGAGCAGTGTGAGTCTCCATCGCCATGGCAGCTCCCGCAGTCGTCACATCACCTCGCTCTCGAGGTCCTCCAGGTAGAACGCGCGCTGCTCCAGCTCGCGCCTCTCGCGCTCGCCATCCTCGCCGTCCTCACCGATCGGCTGCCCGTCGAAACTCTCATCGTCCGGCAGCTTGACGCTCTCCCCGTCCACGGCCTCGAAGCCTGTCACGGTGGTCGTGGCGAGCAGCACGGCGCCTCCTCCTCCTCCTCCTTCGTCCTCCTCGTCCTCCTCTCCGTCGTCCGCGTCGATCGTGAACCACTCGACCACGCGCGCGGGCTTCTTGGCTACGCACAGGTACCACACGCCGTCGCTCAGGCGTCCAGCCGCCGCCGTCGGCCGCCGGCCGCGTCCGGAACTGCCGACGCTCGACGCGCCGCCCTCGTCGTCCGCGAAGACGGCGCGCTGGCGGACGCGCACGAGCCCGCTGCACGTCTCGGCGCTCATGATCTCGCGGCCCGAGCGCTCGCACAGACGCCGCGCGACCTGCTGCAGCGTGGAGGGGGAGAAGCGGCCAGGGGCAGCGGCGGGAAGCGTCGAGCGCGGTCGCCGCTAATGGTGAAGGTCGTGTTGTGGCTGCCAGTGTTCTCGCGCAGTGGGTTCCTTTTCGACGCGCGACGGTGGGTTCTCAAAAGAGGGTGAGCAGATCTCTCCCGCTCCTACATTCACCGACATGTGCAACCCTTCGCGTCTCGCAGGGTTTCACCGTGTTTTGATATAGAATAGCGGCAACACGTCCGGACTCGCATCGCAGAAGTGATGCATCACCATGGCAGGAATCACATGACGACGCACATGGAGGTGTCGCCGTCCGCGGCCGCCCTGCCGCGTCCAGCGCGCGCTCCCGCGTCCGTCCCCGCGCGCGTCGCGTTCTCCTCTTCCCGCCGGTGCCGGCGGTGCTCGTGCGGCCGCTTCTTGGGCAGCAGCGGCGGCTGGGCGGGAGCCGAACCAGCCCCCGGTCTCCGCGGGAAGAAGTCGCTTGCGCGGCGGCAGCGGTCGCCCTCGAGCCCGCCGGCCACGTCCCGGCGCACGTAGAAGAGCACGTAGGCGGTGGCGGAGGGCGAGAGCTGCGCGCGGTCCGCGCGGGAGACGCTGGCGTCGTCGGCGAGCCACCAGGCGTCGCTGGCCGCCGCGTCGGGGCGGACGACGGCCGTGTAGTGGCCCGAGTCGAGCTCGCCCGCGTGCTGGATGACGGCGAACAGGTCGTACGTGGAGCAGCGGCGAGAGGCCGAGTCGAGCGGCAGGCCCAGCTCGTCCTGCAGGAAGGCCAGGCCGCGCTGCACGCGCGCGTCCAGCGCCTCGGTGCAGCGCCGAGAGCACTCGGCGTCCTCGCCGTGTGCGCCGTCCACGTCGCTCAGGAAGCGCGACAGCTGCAACCCGCGCACGGGGAAGTCGACGCGCTCGCGCAGCTTGTGCCACGAGTACTCGCCCTGGTCGCCCACGGCCAGCTCGAACCGCTTGAGCTGCAGCACGAGCACGGGCGGCACGCTCCACACCGACAACTGCTTGGTGTGTGGCGTGTACGGGGCGGGCTGTTGTTGCTGCTGCTGCTGCTTCTGGCACGCGCTGCACCGCGCCTCGAGCGTCTCCTCGCTGCAGAGCATCGCCAGGCTGTCGGCGATGGACTGCGAGTGCTTCGCGCGGAACGAGCGGAAGCTCTCGTCGTCCTCCACCGCAACGGACTCATAGATTTTGTTGGTGTCCGTGGTGTCGTCGACCCAGTCGATCGCGATGGTCTCATCCATCTCAAGAGGAAGAACTTCTTCGCCATACTCGTCGATCAAGCACCCGCTGCAGTTGTGCATCCAGTGGCAGCGACCGCAGCTCGCACCGTCGTCACACACCCGGCGGAGAACGAACCGGCGAGCCGAGGCAGTGCCAGTATTCGACGACCGCCGCGGACTTCCAGCGGTGGACCGGCCGAAGAAGCGTCTCGATACGATGTTGTAGAGCGCTGAACCCGTGAGCGACCCTGCCGCGCCTCGGACCATGAACGGGTCGCCGCTCACGACCAACCGCTCGGGTGTCGTGCAGTAGAACGGAGCCAGCACGCTGTGTCGATGGACGAAGCGGAGGTAGACTGCGCGGCCCATTGCCGCCGACTTGGCCACTACGTCGCTGGTGTGGCGCACCGTTCGCCCGTTCGCCATGCCTTCAGTCAGCAGCACGTCGTAACTCCCCAGCGTCGACCGCGAGCGAGCGTGGGTCGTGGTGACGACTCCTTTGACCAGTCGATCCGACGACATCTTGACCAAGACGTCGTTGCCTGGAACAGGGTCAGATCGCGAGACAGACCCGTAGGGGTCGATAGCCGCAGGCATTGAGCTGACGGAGGACGAGTCCAGCTCCAGCACGTGGATGGGCATCGGTACGGTGATGAGAAGCATGTCCTCGTCGTAGATATCCTGGATCAGCGAGCCATGGATCGTGACAGCCACGAGTATGGGCTGCGGTTGTTGCCCGGACGTCGTGATGTGGTCACGACCAATCTTGCGAAGCAGATCCTGGACTGTCCAGTCGTTCACGCCTGGAATGACAAACCGCCGAGGAAGTCGAAGCCTTGGCGAGTCGGTGAAGTGAACCACAGCAGTCACGTCGAGGGCATTAGCCGCCTTCCTCTCCCGGTTCGCGATCGGCAGCTGGAGCGACGAGTAAGGCTCGAACCTCGTTGACTTCTTCCCACACGCTGAGCAGGTGAGAACGCTCTTGAACTGGCCCGAGAAGAAGCACGTGATCACCGACGGCTCGTTGATCAAGTGCGAAACCCACCACTCCATGGCGACAATCCGGTCGTGACGTCCATCGCTGTCTCTCGGTGATATCTTCTGCAGCTCGTGGCTGTCATGCCGACTGATGCCTGAACTTGGACTTCCTGGGAATGCGTCCTGCCCAGTTGATATGCGAGAGAGGATCGTCCGACTCTGAGGAGATAGAACGGATTCTTCAGCCTGGTGAGAGGGAGCTGGCTCGCGCTTCAGCTCGTCGCTGAGCTTGCTCACGAAGGACGAGACGAACTCCTGCGCGTCCTGCTGAGTTCCATCGCACATGTACGGAAAAAGTGCTCCGAGTGCCGAGTACATCTTGAGGGGAGTCACTGCATGGGACGATCCCTTGTTGGACGCCAGCGACAAGCCCTTCATTTCCTGGAGCAGCTCGCTGAACACCTGCGTGAGCGAAGGCGGCGTAGTATCGCGCTTGAGCGACAGCAAATGCTTGTGCGGAGGCGGAGATGGCGTCGCTTGGTCGAACTGATACTCGCCCTGTTGGAAGTACTCGCGTAGCAGTGGAGTCGCTGCCAGAGCCTGGAGCGCGCTGTTCATGAAGCAAGTGTTGCCCAGGTTGGTCAGTCCCTGGATAGTGGTCCATGGTTCCTCACTTCGTCTCGGAGATGAGGTTGAGTCTTCTAGCAGCACGTCATCAGCAGCCGCATCGGATGAAGCAGGACCTGCGTCAACCATCGTGATTTGGAGCTCCAAAGTTGGAGCCTTGTCATCACCAACGTTGGGATGAGCCGGGAGATTTTGCACGAAGTCGCTGAGCTGCATCGTCAGAAGCTCGGGCGAAATCTCAAGCTCGCCGTCTTCCTTTCCATCCCACCTCAGACTGCAAGAAGATGTCTTCAGTGGTGCTGTAGTTTGGCTTGCAGTCCACCCAATGAAACAGCAGGCAGCATCCACGACGGACTGAACGGAGCACTCTGGCGACACGAGCCCATAAGGGACACGAGTGCTCCTGCTCCACGCGATTTCATCGGTCGACAAGCTCAGTGAAATCGTGACGAGAAGTGGTTGAGACGCGCTTAGAAGCCTCGTCACATCAGCCGACGTGGTCCAACTCCGCCAGTCGAGCACAGACTTGTCAAGACTTCGCACGCGCGAGAACCAGAAGGAGACGATGATCCAGATGGAGAGCGGGACGAGGACGTGCGCACCAGCCACGTCTTCAACCGCATCGCTCAGTATCTGCGCCAGCTCTCGAGTGTCTGCGCGCGGTGAACCATACTCGAATGAGTTGGGATCGGAGCCGCTGTGCTTGCAGATTTGCTTGACCATTTGGCGCCATGAAGGCGCCTCGCACAGGTAAAATCCGGTCGGTGGAAGTTCATGTGCATCACTCGCTGCAGTCTCCATTGCACGGAACTCACGCAGGAGCATGTTCAGACTGAGGCCACCGTCGACCGAAGGACGTGACGTGGTCGCATGAAGATGGAAGAGAAGCAAGGCAACTTCGATCTCTGGCGCGGAGAACCCGTCCTGCTGCTGCGCCAAGTCGACGAACTGCATGAACGTCATGATGGCTCTCGCGTTGTGCATCGGATGACTGCCTCGTCCAGGGGATGGAGGCGGCGATGAAGAGGACACGAGTGCCGTGCTCGGCATGGCTTCATACGCCGCTCGCTCGCTGCCGTCTCGGTCATAATGGGGAGTCGCGAGGAGGAAGAAGTCGGTGAGGTCCGACTCGGTCAGCCGCCCTCGGTTGTCCTCGTCGAACAAGGCAAACATTGATCGGTAGACCTGCAGAACCGACCGCGACTGCGCGCAGCACAAGCCCAGCACGAATCTCTTGTGTTGCTCTCGGATCAGGCGAGTCTGGATACCGTCCGTACTCTCAGGGCGGGAGGCTGGACCAGTTCCTGCGACCTCCAGGTATTTCATCCACCCGCAAATCGCTTGGACCAGCTCGCTGTCCTTGGTGGCTCGCAGGTATCCTTCACTTATCGAGTTGTCGGTCGTCATCCCGTTGTCGCGCTTGGTGTCATCGCCGCAGCTCGGGGACTGCAGCAAAGCATCAAGCTCGCGTCGAAGTGCCTCGCGCTCATGCCGTGAGAACACCCACAGTCGGAAGAACGGATTCGCTCCGTCGTCTGAGGACACCGTTGTCCCTGCAGAATTCAGCGTCGGTCGTGTCTTTGGCGAAAGCCGTGAGTCGCAACCCGACAGCACAGAGGATCCATCGGGGACTGCGAAGCTAGACACGAGCTGATCGCCAATGCTGCGAAGCCAATCGACAACGACCAGCGACTCGGTGCTCGTCCATTTCCCACCACTGAAGAAGCTGACGAACTCATCAGCAGTCAGAAGTGAAGTGGGCAAAGGGTGGATGCTGGAGCAGAACTGGGCGATCGTGAGTGACGCTTCCGACGAAGACACTGGCATATCTACCGCCGTGACAGACGGTTGTTTGAATGATGCAATGACCGTCGACGGCGTACCAAAGAGGCGGAGGAAGGCGGCAGTGTCGTCGCGGCCGATCTTGCAGAGCGCTCGGCTGCTCCTGATGAGCTCAAACACGAACCGCAGGTGCTCTTCGCGCGATCCGTTCACCAGCAGCGCTACACCGTCCAGGAACTCGTCCAGACTCAACTCGCCTGTTGCGCTTCGATTCCACGTCATGAACAACCGCTCGGCGAGTTCATGCGGCATTGCAGCACTCGCCTCCCGGACGAGCGTGTCACGGAACCGCCTGCAGTCCAGTCCAGGAGCATGGCCTCGAGCTCGGTGGAAAGCCCGCGTTGCGACTTGAAGCTGCTCCTCGCTCGCGAAGCCTCGAACCCGCACGCTCTCCAGCATCCTCGTCGGCGACAGCTGAAGAAGAGATGAGCGCGGTGTGAGAGAGCTGGAGGCCATTGATGATCTGTTTGCTGGCCCAATGGGTAGCAAGGAGATCGCGGGACACAGCGACTGCCTGGAGCCTTCGTTCTTGGGATCAGGCGTCTGTCGAGCCTCGACACCACTGTGTTTGGCTCTTGGGGGCTTTGATCGTTCCGAGCATTGCTCTGAGCCCTGCGCATGTGCTGAAACGCCCGCCTGGTGCCTGATCGGACCCTTGCGTGGTTTCACCGTTGTGTGGTTTCGCCTCCGCCCTCTTCCCAATGATTGATGGCAGGAACAAGCCTGGCTCGTGACGAGTGCTGCCCACTCCACAACAGATCAAAGCACACGACAGCGGCGATTTCATTTCGTGATGACAAGCTTTCATTACGTCTCCTTTAGCAGTTGAACACCTTCGACCTCGCCCTTCACTGCTCCAATCTCTTCGTGTCAGCAAAGGCGACGGCGTGAACGCTCGTGGTCGGAACCAAAGCACACGCTGATGCAGTCTCAGCGTGCCCTTCATGCGAGAGTCGAGTCTTACAGCGCCAGGATGTTCTGCGTGTTGCAGTTGTCGTTGGTGTAGCCCTTGAAGCACGTGCAGAGGCCCGTCTCGGCCGAGCACAGACCGCGGCCCGAGCACGCCGACACGTAGTTGTACACCTTGGTCTTGTCCGGCCGCGTCACCTTGTACACGACGGCCGTTATGAGACCCGACCCGCCATCGAGGGAGTTGCCGCCAAACGGTTTATCCAGGTTGATGGTGTACTTGGTGGAGGCGAGGTACACCTGCTGGACGTTGAAGAACTGGTTCTCGTAGAAGATGAGGTCGCCGGTCTTGAGATCTGGGGCTACCGTGTCGAACGTCATTTTGGTATCCCCCACGGCGACGGGCAGAGTGAGTAGTACGGCTGCTGGAGTCCCTGCTCCATCATTCAATGCGGTCACCGCCAGCCCCGCGGCCGAGTCAGCTGTGAATACGACGGCATCGGTTGACGAAAGAGCGTGCTGGATCGAGTTCACAAAGTCGAGTCGCGCCGTCACTGTCGAAGTTGCCGCCAGCACAATGTGCGGCCCGAGTTTGATCAGCTGGGGCACAGTGGCTGTCCCGACGGCAATAGCGACATCCGTGCTGGTACTGGCAGCAGCCCACGTTTTCCAAGGAGTGGCACGCGCTGCCACAACTGTCGCCGCGGTATCAAGCACTGCAGTCGTCTGCACTGTGAACCAGTCGTCGTCCCAGCCCTGGTTGGCCGTGGTCGTCACGAAGGCCTTCGTGGTCGCGGTTGTTACAGCCGTACCCGAGACACTCACCGACACGATCTCCGGGATGCGCATCTTGCCGGGGTTGTCGATGTACTGGCAGATGACCGACATGCCCAAGGCGGGGGTATTAGCCGTGGGACCATCGGGGCGCTTCGCGAGAAATCCAGCCAATGTGCCGCCGGTCTTGGCGATACGCTCACACCGCACGGTGCGGAACGTCTGGTTTGGCACGGCCTTGATGGCGGCAGCCACCGCAGCAGCATTTTTATCCGCATCTGTACTCAGCGCTTCACTGACAAGCGCGATGGGCTTGGTGATGTAGGCCTCGCCGTAGTAGTCGAAGAGCCGCAGCCGCATCGAGCCCCCCGTGACCGCAGTCGCCAACGTGTCGAACGCGTGGATCACGAACGTCTCGTACGTGGGCGTGCCGGCCGAGAGGTAGAGCGGGTCGACGCCAACCTTGCAGGTGCGTCGGCTACAGTCCGCGCCGCTGTACCACGGGTCGCAGCGGCATCCGTAGGTCGAGTTGGCGTCCCACAAGTCGTACCCGACCGACCCGGCGGGCTGCTCGAGACCGAAGAGCGTGCCGCCGGCCTTCTCTCCGAGCTGCCGGATGCTGTGGCACACGCCGTGGCCGTTGCACTTGTTGGGGCACGTGGTGCGCGCGCAGCCGTTGCCCTCGTACCCGTCGAAGCACGTGCAGAGGCCCGTGGCGCGGTCGCAGATGCCCTTGTTGGCGCACTCGAGGTAGAAGTGCGCCTCGCTGTCGGCCGCGGCCGGGTTGAAGTACTCGTACGTGCCCGCTGGCGCCTGCTGCGAGTTGGCCAGGATCCAGCCGTTCGTGCCCGACGTGACTGACATGCGGCTCTGGTCCATGTTGAGGTCTCCGCGCGGTGTGTCCACGTGCGCGTACGCGAACAAGCACGTGCGCTCCGAGCAGTCGTTGCCCTGGAAGTTCGGGTAGCACTCGCACATGTCCTTGGGCTTGCACTCGCCGTTGCCCGAGCAGCCGTTCGGGCACTCGGCGGCCGCGAGCGCCATCAGCATGGCGCCAACGGCCGCCAGCAGCGGCAGGCGGCGCCACAGCATCGCAGTCGAGGCGGGAGGCGTCGGCTCGGCCGGCTGGAGGACAGGAGCGGGGGAGGAAGGCGCTGGAGGGCTCTCGCCGTGCGCCGGTCGCTGGAAATGCGAGTGTGGTGGCCCCGGGACCGCTCGGCGAGCCGCAAAGATCGCACCGAGGGAGAAGGCGGCGGGAGCAGCCGCGGAGAGCGACCCGTCGGCTTGGAACCGACAGATCCGCGACCCTCGGGCCCGGCGGTTGAGCTGGAGGTTTCTCCTCTCAGTGGCGGCGACGCCTCACGAGCTCAATGGGTCGATCCGATGTCTTTGCCGGTGTCTCTGCGGCGCGAAACAGCTCTTGCAGCCCGAGGTGTCGCCTTGCGGCGGCGCTATCTATAGCCGATGATCGTGGTGGCGCTTGCCGTATTCATAGCGGGCTGGGTCTGGTCTGCCTGCTCCGAGTCGGCTCGGATTGATCGGAGGCGCAACACGAGAGGGACCAACGCTTCCGAAAGACTTTGCTGGTCAAGCATAAAGCCTTGCCGATTGACAATGGCTGGTGCTCATGACCAGTCCGTGCGCTCGCTCGATGCAGCGGTGCCAGCCCCTCCACGGCACGGACGGCGACTCATCCAGGTGCTGCCAGCGTCTTCAATGACCCAAAAAACACTGTGAACCTCTCCTCACTCATGCATCGACCTGGCGTAGATGCTCTTCCGGGCGAACCAAGACGCAGCAGCTGCAGACGCTCGCTGGGAAGACCATCCCGCGTCGCCTTCGAACTACCCAAGCCAGCAACAGGGCACTCCAAGGTCTCAACAGTACCCTGAGCTCTCAGGCAGCGGACTCCTTCAACCGCTTGGAGCGGTGCCAATGAAGCCGCCAAGCAGCAAGTTCAGCGCGCTCAAGCGCAAGCTGTTCCCGTCGACGCAGCGGCGAGCGCCATTGAGGGTACCCACGCTGCTCCCTCTGAGTCCCATCAGCACTAGCACGGAGGTGACATTGCCACTGGATCGAGTGCAGCCTCAGCAAGCTGATAGTCAAAGCGGTGGCATTGACTGCAAGGTCAACGACAACGACGAGGAAGAACAGGGGAACAATGATCTCCACGAGGAACAGCATATCGATCACTGGTCGAGTGACGCTCTCGAGAAGCTGGGTGAGATGGCTACGAGGTGCAAAGGCGTTGAGAGCGCACGGCCCGACTACGACAGCGATGAGGACGACCGCGACTTGGAGCTCGCTGTGGAAGCCCTGGACTACGAGAGCTCCAACGCAGAGGAGACGCTCGCGGAGGTTGGGCTGAGTCTCATTCAGCCATCTCTGCTGCAGACAGAGGCTAACAACCGTGCTTGAACATTCAGATGACCCGCGCGATCGACCAAGTGCGCGAGTGGAAGCACCAGCACGAGCACAACACGCTGCAGCTCATGGCGCGGATGGTTCGGACGCTACGCTGTGGTCTTGCATGGGTATCGTCGTTTGTGTCACGAACTGAAGGCTCGTTCTGCTGCGCAGGAGCAAGATGTGGCGTCCTCGCCAGACTCGGAGATCCCTGACGCCGACGAATCCGTCGAGGCCATGGTCGCAGCGTTCCACGAAGAGCGCGAGGTGGGTTGTATCCACTTGCACGCGCCGTGCTTGCTGAGAACACAGCATCTCACTGCGAGATTGCTCAGAGACGACGACTGGACTTGAAGCGAGATGCTTCCGACTCGAGCACAGTTGAGGTAAGAAGGATGCTTTCAACGCCTCGGCTCTCTCGTAGTGAATGACGCCTTGCTCGATGCCAAGCCCTGTGCTACACTGCGCACGACTCTCGGGGAAGCAGACGCCGCTCGGATCGCTGAAGCCTTGCACACCGACCAGTCCGGAGCGGACGGACTTGCTCTTGCTCGTCTGCGCAACGAGCTCTTCCAGCTCGAAGTCCGCGAGCGACACTCGCAGATGCAGGCTGCGATGCTGCAGGAGCTTGAAGGTGCCGAGACTGCACTAGGTGGGTGGGTTGTTTGTCGATGGCACGATGCGAAGCAGACACTTACGGCTGTGACTGGATACGGCGTCGACTGCACAGACCTCAAGATCGTCGACGTCGAGGTGAGCGGATCGACGCATGGGGACGGAACAACACGAGGACTGAACCTCGACTCTTGCTGTCGTAGGCATACACCAGCGCGCTTGACTCGGTGCTTGCGCAGTTCGACACCACAGCCAATGACCCGTAGCGCCGCAGTCGCTATTTATTCGTGCCATCAACAACAGCAACATGGCTCATTCCGTTGGATCACTTGCGACTACGAACACTACCCCGGGAGCACATGGCGTCAGAGGTGACAAAGCGATTGTGAATTCTGCTGCGACAGCTAATGGGCAGCACGTGCAGTCCGACAGGTTGACAGCAATGAGTCGCCTCAAACTCACAAGGTGCGCTAGTACGGGATTGGCACCTGGACGCACTGCTCCATCCCCGGGTACTCTGGCACCTCCAGCTCGAACTCCTCCGCCAACGCTCTGCTCCAAAAACGCTCCGTCAGTCACCTTCCCACTCGTGCGGCAACGGCGCTGGAGCGGCGTACTTGGGGACAAACCGGCCGCCGACGAAGTGGATCCGACCGGGGCCGACAAACCGCTTGGCGCAGAGCTTGGGCGCCGTCAGCGAGATGAGCATATTCGGCTCGAGACCCACGCCGCTCTCGTTCCCGTCCTCCACGTGCCACCCGGACGGGATGTCGATCGACACAATCGGCGTCTGGCACGCCTTGAGGGTCGCGATGACAGTGTCGAACGGCGGGCGGATGACGCCAGAGAAGCTGAAGCCGAAGATCCCGTCCAGTATCAGGTCGTACGCCGAGTCTACTGACGCTCTGCATTGACGGGGAGGCACGATCAGCTAGCTGGTCTGCTGTGCCTCTAGCAGGAGGAGAGCGAACGTACGCGTCGTCCAGGCCGTCCACGAACGGGATCTCCAAACGCTCACACTGGGTCACGAGGCCCTGCAGGTAAACACACCACTAGCCATCAGCACTCGCATCTCCTTGGTCGTCGTGAACAGCGCCTGCACCTGGAAGAGCGGCTTGGAGCTGCGCTTGGGGTACAGGATGCTCGGCGAATACCCAAAGTGCTGCGTCGAGAAAGCGTAAGCGTGGGCTCCACCTGTATCCAGGCGCCAGCAACTCCATCTAGACGCACCACCAGGTGCCGAGCGGCGACCAGCGCGTCTCCTCTGTGCCACGCACGCTGTTGTAAGTCTCCCGCGGCCAAGTCGGGCAGCCTCAGCACACTTGGACTCACCCGTTGTTGCCTGGACCGGCGACCACAAGCACCCGCCTGACGCTCTGCACGTCCGCAGAGGCTCCAACAGTCAACTGGTCGCTCGGGAAGGCCTTGCCCACGGCGCAGGCGACGCTCAAACCCGCGAGTTCCATGAGCTGATCGATCGAGAAGCCGAAGCGGCGCGACATGAGCTGCTCGTCCAAGCGCTGCGCCTCCCGCTGCCCTAAGTACTGCACAGATGGCGACACAGACATGGTCAGGACCGCCGTCGAGTCGGGGAGAGTGCGGGCGAGGTGGTGCTGGCGTTGTGGCGCTCCCTCGGCCGCCACGGCACCGCCAATGAGAGCATACCCGCGTCATGGTCTTGAGCATGCTGCGCTTCAAACTGAGGTGGTGAGGTGCCAAAGGTCTCAGATGGGTGAAGGTTGCGCGAAGGTGTTCCGAAGTGTGTTCGTGTCCCCGGAGTAGTGTGGCAGACCCCATTTTAAAGCTTGATCTGGGGCCGTCGGTCCTGGATATCTTTCCTCGGCGCTCCCCCCTCGACACCTTGGAGCATTTGCTGGGAAGGAAGGAAGCGAAGAAGACGCCGGCGCCATGTTCCGCAACCAGTATGACACGGACGTGACGGTGTGGAGCCCGCAGGGCCACCTGCACCAGATCGACTACGCGATGGAGGCGGTCAAGCAGGGCAGCGCGTGCCTTGGGCTCACGTCCGGCAAGCTGGCGGTGCTCTGCGGCATCAAGCGCCAGAACCTGGACCTGTCGGAGCCGCAGAAGAAGATCTTCAAGGTCGACGAGCACATGGGCATGGCCATCTCGGGGCTCACGGCCGACGCGCGCACGCTTGCGCGGTTCATGCGCACCGAGAGCCTCAACCACAAGTTCGTCTACGGCAGCCAGATCACCGTGGGCCGCCTGGTCTCGGATATTGCCGACAGTACGAGCGTTGCGAGGACGACTAGGAGGAGGAGGAGGACATGGCGCTAACGCGTGCTGCCGCGCTGCCGTTGGGCGACCACAGAGAAGCAGGAGTGCACGCAGTCGTACATCCGCCGCCCGTACGGCGTGGGGCTACTCGTCGCCGGTGTCGACGTGCGTGCTCGCGAGTGTCTTGTGCCGTGCGGATGGATGCACGTGAGGGACTAACGGGGACGTGACGACGCTCGCTTCTCGATATGCAGAAGAAGGGCGTGCACGTGTACCAGACGTGCCCGTCGGGCAACTACTACGAGTACAGGGGCATCGCCATCGGCGCGCGCTCGCAGTCGGCGCGCACGTACCTCGAGAAGCACTTTGAGTCGTTCCCGAACCGTACGTGGCGCGGCTCGGAGCGGACGCCGGGCTTCCTTCCGTGTGCACTGACGGTGGTGTGGTGGCTGACGCAGTGGGCAAGGACGAGCTGATCCAGCACGCGCTGCAGGGCATCCGCGGCTGCCTGCAGGGCGACCAGGAGCTGACGGCCAGCACCATCACGGTCGCGATCGTCGGCGTGAACCAGCCCTTCACGATCATCGAAGGCGCCGAGCTCCAGCCCTACGTGCGTCTCGTGGCAGGTCGTCTCTGCTGTCGGTCCACTGCCTTCCTAATACCTGTGCTCGGCGTCTTGACAACTCGCAGATTGACGCGGTGGAAGTGTCGGACGTCAAGGACGAGGACGGAGACACCAAGATGGAGGAGTAGACGCGACGGCGAGCTGGCGTCGCGATGGTCTCTGCTGCCGCAGTGCGTGGCTCGGACGAGGACGCCGCGCAGCTCGAGGCGCGATCAAGCTCGGGGCGGGATGGCGACTCTGGCGATTGGTTTAACGCCGCTATAATGCAACCGAGACCTGCCACACGGCGCCTCTGCGTGGCGTCAAGGCTCGCCTCATTGCCATCCTCAGTCTATTCCTGGTGTCGGTCGAGTGATCGATCCGCTTGCAGCCTTCGTTAGTCGTTAGTCACGGCGGCTATGAATACCCTACTGGGGCGATGAAGCGGCCAATGCCCAGCTCGCACACAGCACCTCACGCGACAGACGACAGGCATGGAGGCCAAGGGCGTGGACGAGCGCTTCCACACGCCGCGCGGCTCGGCTCGGCGCAGCACGGGCTCGGAGGACGAGCGGTTCGTGTCTCCGCGCGAGTCGGCACGCTCCGTGTCTTCCTCGGACGACAACGAGTTCGCGACGCCCCGCGAGAGCGCCGGCTCGGCGTCCGATCTCTCGGCGCGCGCTCCACCGCTGTCCTCGAGGGGCAAGAGCGTCGCCGAGGCCAAGTGGGACGCGGAGGCCAAGCCGCGTGGTAAAGCGACGGCCGGAGGACATGGCGCTGCTCCGGCGGCGGTGCGACCCGCGCACCCAGTGGCAGACGTAGCACCGCCCGCGCCAGACAACGACGTCTTCTCGGCCGCGCGGCACAACCGCGTCGACTCGGTGGCGTACATGCTGGACCAGGGCGTGGGCGTGAACGCGCGCGACGAGCAGGGCAACACGGTGCTGCTGATCGCGTGCCAGAACGGGCTCAAGCGCATGGCCAAGCTCGCGCTGCGCCGCGGCGCCAACATCAACGCGCAGAACGTGCGTGCGTCTGTCTGTCTGTCGGTCTGTCCGTGCGTGGCGGGTGCTGTCGGCGAGGTCGCTGACGCTCGTGCTGTGCTGGTGTTGACAGTTCCGCGGCAACACGGCGCTGCACTTCTGCTTCGAGTACGGCTACGGCGACTCGCTGGGCGAGTACCTCATCTCCAAGGGCGCCGACACGACCGTGCGCAACCACGACGGCTGCGGCTGCTTCGACGGCATCGGCCCGCGCGTGTCGGCGAGGAAATGAGCGAGTCGGTCGGCTTCAAGCAGGTCAAGTCCGTGATTTCGGGGATTCGGGGACGTCGCGCAGTTAGGATGGGGACATCCCCGAAATGGCATATTCCAAAAAGGGGGAACACCCCAGGTTAAGGGCAAAAAATTAACCTAACCCACAGCCCAAACGGTCAAGGAACACGTCCGATTGGCATCGCGGAAATGGTGTGCGAGCGCATCGCGTTCGAGGGCCTGCGCGCGGCTGCCGGCGCAGCCCGCGACCCGCAGCAGGCGCAGCAGGCGCAACAGGAGCCGGCGGGCGTTGGGGACGACCGCGTGGAGCGCGGGGGCGACGACAGCGACGACACGGACCTGGAGGAAGGCGCGGACGTCTCGGCCGCCGACGACTTGCGATGCGGTTGGGTTGGCTGACGCTGCGCGTGGCGCCGGCAGAGATGATGCGCGTGGACCCGGCGGCGAGCGAGTGGCGGCGGCAGCTGCACGAGGGCGACCCGGTGGACGCGCAGAACGTGTTCGGCAACTGGTGCCCGGCCATGTTGCTGCGGGTACACGCATCCGTCTCCTTCCCCGCCCTCGCGCTTCGTCTGCTGACGCTCGTGGCGCTGACCGCAGATCCTGGACGGCGACGCGCGCGTGCAGTACCTCAACATGAACGACTCGTGGACGCGCTGGCTGCCGCTGGACTCTGGCCAGCTGGCGCCGCCGGCCACGCGCACGCGGCACGGCGGCGGGCCGCTGCGGCTCGCGCAGCAGGTCGAGGTGCGCCGCCACGCCGGCCAGAGCGCGTGGACCGAGGCGTTCGTGGTGCGCGCGCGGCCCGCGGACGTGCTGGTGCGCTACGCCGGCCGGCAGCAGCAGTTCGACGAGTGGGTCCCGCTGACACCAGCCACGACGGCGCCCGCGGGCGAGCACCTGGCCGTCACGCGCGGCCTCGCGCGGCAGCAGCTGCCGGTGCCGGCGCGGGAGCAGCACGCGCTGGGCCGCAAGCGGCTGCTGCAGGAGCAGAACCCGCGGTTCGCGCACTACCGCGAGGCGCTGGCGGCCGGCGAGCGGCTCGAGATCCACGCGGTGCAGGGCGACGGCAACTGCCTGTTCCGCGCCGTGAGCCACCAGGTGTACGGCGACGAGGCGCACCACGCGCTGGTGCGCGCGCGCTGCATGGACTACATGGAGAGCGAGAAGGAGTACTTCGAGCCGTACGTGGTGGGCGACATGGCCGCCTTCGAGCGCTACCTGGCGCACAAGCGCCGCCCGGGCGTCTGGGGGGACGACCCGGAGCTGCAGGCGCTCTGCGAGCTCTACGACCGGCCGGCCGACGTCTTCGCCTACGACGCCGGCCGCGGGTACCGCAAGCTGCGCACCTTCCACGAGAACAGCGCGTTGCTGGCGCGCGACCGGCCGCCCATCCGGTAGGACGCGTCGGTCTCCAGCGGAGGAGAGTCGAGTCGAGCGGCAGGCTGCTAACCACGAGGAGCTGAGGGCTGGATGCTGCGCAGGCTGAGCTACTACGGCGGCGGGCACTACGACTCGCTGGTAGGCGCCGACCACGCCGAGAACGTGATCCGCGAGCCGCCGGGGGACTGGGAGCGCCGCCACATTGGCTTCTCGCGCCGCATCAACACCCGCGAGCCGGCGGACGTCGACATGGACGAGCGGCACGCGCGGGCCGAGTCGGACCGCGAGGTTACCGAGGTCGACCAGCTCGAGCACGTGCTCATGGTACGACCGGTCACTCGCGTCGCATGCTGCTGCTTGATGCACTCGACTGACGCGGTCGTGGCGTGGCGCCAGCTGTCCCGCAACGAGTTCGACGCCATGAACGCCAACCTGGACGAGGCGCTAGAGCGCGCGCTGGCCGAGAGCGCGGGCCAGTCGGCCGCCAGCGCGCAGGGCCACACGCAGCGAGAGCTGGCGGACGTGCAGGAGGCGACGCGGCAGAGCGAGATGGCCGCCATCCAGGCGGAGCTCATCGCCACGGCCAAGGAGGCGTCCGAGGACGAGCTCGTGCGCGCGGCCATCCAGGCGTCGCTGGCCACCGCGTCCCCGGACCGAGCAGAGCCTGGCGCCGCCAGCTTCTTGGACGCCGACGTGGACGCCGCCATCCAGGCGTCGCTGCGAGAGGCTGGGGCGGCGCCGGCGGACGACTACGACGAGCAACTGCGGCGCGCGATGGAGATGTCCGAGAGCGAGTTCCACGTCCAGGGGTTCCAAGCGGCAGGGAATGCGGCCGACGAGGTGGACGAGATGGACGAGCTGCAGCGCGCGATCCAGGCGTCGCTGCAGCAGCCGTAGGGTCTTTGCGAGCTAGCGTTCGCCTCGGGTGATTGATCCATTGCTTCTCCAGTGACGACGTGCCCGACAGTGGTGCTCTACTTACTTGCTGCGCGTCCGCCTAACGCAGCTCCGTCCTACCTGCTTCACAAGTGCTGCGAGACGTACTCGGCGATGCGCTGCTCCATGTAGATGCGGTCCTCCAGGTGCCGCGGCGAGTGGCGCTCGCCCGGGAAGAGCAGCAGGTCGTAGTGCTTGCGCGCGCGGATGAGCGCGTTGATGAGCCGCGCCGTGTGGCGGAAGTGCACGTTCTCGTCGATCAGTCCGTGGATCAGCAGCAGCTTCTGCGACTCGCGCATGTTGGGCACGGCCTCCATGACCGACGCCGCGCGGTACCCCTCCGGGTTGAGCTGCGGCGTCGACATGTACCGCTCCGTGTAGCACGTGTCGTAGCCGTCCCAGCTCGTCACGGGCGCGCCGGCAATCGCCAGCTTGAACGTGTCGGGCGCCTTGAGCAGCGCGATGGCAGACAGGTACCCGCCGTAGCTCCAGCCGTAGATGCCCACGCGCTCCGGGATCGTGATGCCCTCCTGCACCAGCCGCAGCACCGCGTCCTGCTGGTCGCGCACCTCGACCGTCCCCATGCAGTGCTTGATGGCGCCCTCGAACTTGGACCCGCGGCGGAACGACCCGCGGTTGTCCACCTTGAGCACCGCGTAGCCCATGTCGCGGAACCGCTGCGCGCGCATGTCGGCAGTCAACGCCCACGACTTGGACACGCGCTGCACGTGCGGCCCGCCGTAGACGCTCACGAGCGTCGGGTACGGCCCCGGCCCGTGCCGCGCGGCGTCCGGCAGGTACACGGCGCCGAACAGCGTCGCCTCGCCGTCGCGCGTCGGCACCTCGAGCAGCCGCGGCGCCGGCAGCTTCTGCTTGCTCTGCAGCGTCCGGACGCGGCCCTCGACCTCGTCGTGCAGCGCGAACGCCGCCTTGTGGATCGCGTCCCAGAGGACCGCGGGCGATTCCTCCGAGCCCAGCGCCTTGGACACGTCGGAAGGGGACGGCACGGGGCTCACGAGCGCCACAGGCGGCGTCGTCGGGTTGCTGAACACGTCCACGAACTGCCGGCAGCTGCTGTCCATGACGACCGTGTGCATGCCCTCCGCCTGCGTGAGCCGCACCGCGCGCTTCGGCTCGGCCTTGGCGCCCGACAGCGTCGTCGCGTACAGGTGGCGCTCGAGCGGCGAGTCCTTGGTGCCGCAGAAGTAGAGCGTGTCGTGCGCCACGTCGACGCCCTCGACCGACTCGACGGCCCACTCGCCGCTCGTGAGCGCGCCGACCAGCGTCGTCACGCCCTCGGCGTCCTCGGTCGCGCCCGACGCGTACTCGTACAGGTACAGGTGCATGAACCCGGACCGTTCGGACCCCCAGATGAAGCGGAAGCCCGCGTGGTGGTCCGCGCCGGCGCCGCGCTCGATGCTGCGGTACAGGTAGTGCGCGTTGACCCAGACCGGGTTGGACTCGTGCAGGAGCGTGGCGGCGCGGCCCGACTTGGGGCAGCAGCGCAGCAGCGTCGCGTGCGTCTGCAGCCGGTTGAGTGCCTGCACGCCGAGCGCCTGGTCGGGCAGCCAGTGCACGCGGCTGACGTAGAAGTCCGGCTCGAGCGCGGCCTCGAGCTGCATCCAGACCACGGGCGGCGGCGAGCCCGGCAGCGCCTGCGACGCCGCGTCCAGCACGCGGACGACGCCGAGGCGCCGCGAGGGGTTGGCGCCGCCCGCGAACGGGTACCGGTGGTCCTCCTGGGTCGTGGGCTCGTCGCTGCCCGAGTGCATGATGCGGAACTGGGCGATGTGGCGCTCGTCAATGTGCTCGAAGGCGATGGCGGCGCTGTCGGGCGACCACCAGAAACCGCGGAAGCGGCTCAGCTCCTCCTGCGTGAGGAAGCAGGCGAGCCCGTTCGAGAGCCCGTCGACGCCGCGCGCGCCAGTCGTGACCTGCACGGCGGCGTGTCCCGGGCGGCTGGCGACGACGTACAGCTCCTTGTCCTGCACGAAGGCGACCCACTTGCCGTCGGGCGAGAACTGCGGGTCGATGGCGCCGCCAGCCGCGCCAGTGCTGCGCTTGTCGAACAGCAGCTGCAGCGGCGCGCCGGGCGACTCCTGCACGTACAGGTCGCCCTGGATGGGGTAGAGCAGGCGGCGCGCGGCCGGGCTCCAGGCGTACGACGTGATGCCGACGCCCATCTGTCGCTGGCGCTCGCGGCGCAGCTTCTCCTCGAGCGACAGGTTGCCCTCCGTGTTGCCGGCGCCGCCGCGGTCCTCGGGCGGCGCGGCCAGCAGCGATACGCGCCGCTGCGGCACGTCCAGCGCGTACAGCTGCCGCGAGAGCTGGTTCTGGTCCTTGGCGTGCAGGAAGGCCACGAGCTGGCCGTCCGGGCTGAAGCTCACGTTCACCGGGACCGAGAGCCCCGGCGCGGGCATGCGGGCGACGTCCTCGAGCGGGATGAGCGCCGACATCCGGCTGGACGGCAAGGCGGAGCGGGGGCGGGAGAGGACGCGGGCTGGGGAGCGCAGCAGGCGGCCGAGCGCGCGCGTCGTGGAGGGTCTCGCGCCTTCTTCGCGGCGCGTTGGGCAATGGGCGGGACTTGATGGTGGCGGCGGGGGAGAATGATCCGGGCGGGTGGGTGGGTTTCTTGGTTTGTGTGGGTTGGAGGTTGGCGGGTCTGAAGGTGATGATGCTTGGAAGATGTATGTTGACGGGTTTATGGGTGGGTTTGCTCTGGCGGGTCTAGCCCGTTTGGCGTTTCGAGGAAAACAACTTCAAGCCGCTGGAGGTGCGTCACAAGTTGGAGCCATTCCGAGGACTTGAGTGGCGATAACATTGGGGAGAAAGCGCGAGGCGAGAGGCGAGGCGGCGGCAGCAGGTGAAGGGCGGCGAACCGGTGGCGTCCAGCGTGTTCGTCTGCGGTCGGATCTCCGAGGCGGGCGACTGGCGGCGCGGCCTCGCCGTGTTTCCCGGTGTCTTGATGAGCAAGCATTCGACACACGCAGCGTGACAGAAACGGGTCTTTCCGGTATAAACCAAAGCGACACCATCATAACTAAAAGTGTCCGCCAGCCACGAACATCTTGCGTAACTTGTCGACAGAAACACGCGTGCTGGTATAGAAACTTTTTGCCAACTTGTTTACCTTCATCTAATATGCAGAACGTTGGTGCTCTCCTCGCGCTTCAACACATCACTTCCCCACCTCCATGATGGGCTGGACGCGAGCCACCGACGAGCGCCGCGACCACCACAGCGCGACGCCCGCCGGCCGCCCGCATCTCCCGCCCACGCAGTCGGCGCGACTGACGAGATCCGCCCGCTCAGTTGGCGGCGGCCGCCTCGAAGCTCGCGACGGCCTGCGCGACGGCGAAGTCGCCCGAGTGGCTGATGGACACGCTGAGCGAGCCCAGGCCCGCGCGGTTGAAGACCTCGAGCGGGTGGCCCGAGAGCAGCACCGAGGGCGCGCCGGACGCCGTCATGAAGATCTCGATCTCGCGCAGCGGCGCGCCGGCGCCCTTCCACGCGTTCGGCTCGTCCGGCGTGGCGCTCGAGATGGCCTTGATCACGGCCTCCTTGGCGGCCCAGCGGCCCGCGAAGCTCGACGCCGGGTGCGGCGCGCCGTAGCAGTACGCCATCTCCTGGTCCGTGAAGTTGCGCCGGATGAAGTCCTCGCGCCCGTGCAGCTGCTCGAACGTCGCGATCGGCTCCACGTCCACGCCCACGCCGATGCGCTGCGCGCCGCGCAGACCCACGTCGTCGGCCGCGCGCTGCACGGCGCTCAGCAGCGTCGCCGCGCCGTCCGCGGTCGCCGGCGCCTGGCTCGCCTCGTGCGCCGCCTGCGCCTGCTGCAGCTTGGCCTTCTTGGCCGCGCGCTTGGCCTCCGCGCGCAGGCGGCGGCTCTCGCTGGCGGCCAGCGAGTCGGCACCGCCGAAGCGCCACGTGTTGGCGGCCACGTCGAACTCGGCGCGCGCCGTCGGGTCCAGGTACACGTGGCTCTCCTGCGCGGCCGAGTACGGCGCCGAGTCCTTGACCTGGATGTACTTGTGCTTGCCCGCCAGCGCTCCCTGCGTGTACGTGTTCATGCGCGTCCGGCGCTTCTCGCGGCGCGCGGCGTAGCCAGCGAACTCGTCCGGCGCCAGCGTCGCCAGCAGGCAGTCGGCGTGCACCAGCAGCACCTCGCCGCCGGCCTGGCCGAAGCCGAAGCTCTTGAGCAGCGCGGCCTTGACGCCCGCCGTCTGGAAGCTCCGGTTCGGGTACATGAGGTAGTCGAACTTGCGCATCAGAGGGTCCGTGTTGTCCAGGTTGCGGTTGCCCGGGATGAGGCCCGTGTTGAGCACCTGCAGCAGTCCGTTGAGCATCCAGGCGGCGGCCGCACCCTTGGGGTGGCCCGTCAGGTTCTTCTGGCAGACCACCGGCAGCGGGTTGCCCTGCGAGCGGCCGAGGTGCTGCAGCTGCTTGTGCGTCACCTCGCTCTCGTTCTTGTCGTTCGCCGTCGTGCCCGTGCCGTGGAAGCTCGCCACGCCCACGTCATCGATCGTCAGGTTCCACACGCTCAGCGCGCCACGCAGCGGCGCAATGTCGGCGCGGTTGTGGAAGAACTCGACGCCCCAGAGCGCCTGCGCCGACTGCAGCTTGCGCACCTTCATGTCCTCGACGAACGCCAGCGCCAGCGCCTTGTCCTCGGCTGAGTCGCCAGCAGGCAGCAGCGCCTTCTCACGCTCGAACCACGCCTCGATGGACGCGACCTCCGAGTCGAACTGCCGGCGGCGGAACGAGATGTCGAGCAACGGCGATGCCACCGTCGATGACGACTCGCGCGCCGTCGTGAGGATGCCCTGGCCCGGAGCGGGCACCGAGCGGCCGTTCTTGTCCGTCGCCGTGTTGGTCAGCGCCACCACGCCGTAGATGGGCACGCCCATGTCGAGCGCGAGCTGCGCGTCCATGAGCAGCTGCATGCCGGCGCCGTGGCTCTCCATGAAGCCGCCGCGCGTCGTCGAGCACGGGCGGCACATCTCCTGCGGCGCGCGGCCCATGCCAAACTCCTTGATCGAGTCGCTCGTGGCCTTCATCTGCGCGAACTCGTACGCGCCTTCCTCGCCAAAGTCGTCGTAGCCGCCGACGATCACGACGCGCGCCTTGCCGCTCTTGATCGTCTCGACACCGACGTCCACCGACTCGGCAGCCGTGGCGCAGGCGCCGACGGGCGTCTTGATGGGGCCAGAGGCGCTCAGCAGCAGCATGTTGACCCAGGCCGGCGCCGTGTTGATGAAGCACTCCTGCAGGGTGTCGCTCGGCACGCTCTTGCCCTGGAAGCGACTCTGGTAGATGCGCTTGAACGCGCGCATGCCGCCCATGCCGCCGCCCGACGTGTTCCCGACCTCCGCCACGTGAACGTACTGGTAGAACTCGTACGGGTCCGTCACACCGGCCGCGACGAACGCGTCCATGGTCGACGCCAGCACGAACAGCGTCGTCGGGTCCACCGAGTCGGCCAGGTCCTTCGGCACACCGAGGCGCTCGGCGCTCCAGCCCGTCGGGATCTGGCCGGCCACAAAGCGGTCGAACGCCATCGCGCGCGGGATGTTGAGCACCGCACCCTTGCGCAGGCGGATCATCCACGCGCCAGTCGCCGAGCTCTGGAACACGTCGACGTTGTCCGCGCCGAGCTCGCTGCGGAACTGCAGCGCCTCCTCGCGGTCCGCGACCTCGATCGGAGCCATCTTCTTGTCGATCGCCACCTGGTGCAGCATCATCTTGTGGTACGGGTCGTAGCCCTCGAACAGCTCGGGCTCCACGATGCGGATGCCCGCGTGCTGCAGCAGCGCCTCCTCGTACTTGCCCTTGATCTCGTGGTCCGGCACCACCTCCTTCGTCTTGGCGTCCACCCAGTTGCCGCCTTCGAACACGATGTGGCCCGTCAGCCACGCCAGCTCGATGCAGCCCTCGAGCGAGAACTGGCCGTACGACTCCATCTCCCAGCGCGTGCGCGCGTTACCCCACGGTCCGACCTCGCCGAAGCCAGTGACCACGACGATTTGGCGCAGGTCCAGCATGCCGCGCAGCAGCTCGTGCGGCAGCTGCGCAGGCGCCGCGTTCTTCTGCTCGACCAGCTTGCGCGCGTTCGAGAGCTCCGGGAACGAGTCCCCGAAGTAGCCCGAGAGGTTGGCGCGCGGCGCCAGCAGCTTCTTCGGGGCGGTCTTGGCCTTGGCCTCCTCGCTCTGGTGAGCGGCGTGCACCGACGCCTGGAGCTTGGCCTCGCTCATGATGTTGGCGCGGACGCCCTCCACCGTCTTCTGCAGGTCCGTCACCTGCGCCATGCCGCCCGTCAGGTCCGCCCAGATCGGCGCCTCGGCAGCGCGGTCCACGATGCTCGGGTGCAACAGCGCGCTCAGGTTGAAGCCCATCTCGGTGGTGCTGAACGTGCGCATGCCGAGCTTCTCGACGCCAGCAGCGACGACGTTGTTGCCCGACATGAGGCCCGTGCCACGCGTCCAACCGATGACGGCGCCAACGACCGACAGCTGCTCGTCCCAGCCCTCCGAGGCCCACTTGTTCATCAAACTCTCCACACCAAGCTTGGACTCGGCGTAGAGGCCGTCGCCACCGAAGTTGCCGTGGTTCGGCGACATGGGCAGCACCGCCAGCGCCGGGCGAGTCGTGATACCGCGCGTCTTCTTGGCCGTCACGATCTCGCCAAGCAGGCGGACCGTGTTCGTCAGCATGATGCGGTGCGCAAGCTCCGAGCGCGAGTCAATGTCGGTGATCGTGCGGCCGACCTCGGACAGGGCGGCGAACGGGATCACGAAGTCCAGGTCAAGACCGTGCGTGCCGTAGATGTGCTGCACAAGGCGCTGCACGTCCATCTTGGACGCCTGGTTGAACGGCACGACGAACAGACGGCTGCCACGGCTGCCGTGCTGCTCGTAGATGGCGCGGAACATGCCGGTCGTCGACTGGCTGAAGCTCGACGTCGTCACGAACACAGTCGCGCCGCCCTCCAGCAGCGACTTGACCAGCTCCGCACCGATCGAGTTGCGGCCGCAGCCCGTCACCAGCGCCACCTTGCCGGCGAACGAGATACCCGCCGAGGCCATCTCGCGCATGCACGAGAGCAGCAGGCACGTCGTCTCCACGTCGTACAGACGGATGGTCGGGTCCACGTCCGACGGCTTGCGCACGTGCACGTGGGGAAGCACGATCTGCTTCAGGTTCTCGTTCAGTCCCACACGGAGGGTCGACGCGCGCGAGACCAGCGACTGGCGGCGCTCACGCTCGGCGTCCGTCGACGACACCTTCTTGGTGCGCTTGCGCAGCGACTCGCGGAGCGCGTTCAGCTTGGGGCCCTCCGCGACGCTGCCGGTCTTGCTGTCCGTCGCAACCGCAGACTTGGCACCCGTGGCCGTCGCCTCGTCGCTGTCGCTGTCGTCGTCCTCCTCGTCGTCGCCCTCGTCGATCGTGCCGTCGACGTTCATGGTCGACTCGAAGCCGACAGCACTCGCCATCTCGGCGCGCGTGGGCTCCTCGCGGAAACGCATCGTCTCGGTCGGGTCGTTGTACTCGAGGCCGCGCGCGAGCTCGTCAACGTAGTCGATCGAGTCCGCGACGCCCTCGCGAGGCACCTCGGCGTAGTCGAGCTTGCCGTCCTCGAGGATGGTCAGCTGCGGCTGCGTCGGCTGGAACACCTGCATGTTGACGGGAATGAGGTTCAGCCACTCCTCGACCTGCTCCACCAGCAGCTGGATAGCCTGCGAGTACTCGGCGCCGCCCTCCTCCTTGACGCGCTGCACGAAGTACTTGGTGCACTGCAGCAGCTCCGGCGTCGCGCGGTTGCACAGGAACGGCTTGAACCACGCAAGCGGCGGGCGAGACGACTCCTCGTTCAGCGTCTCCACCTGCTTGTTGATCCAGCGGCTCATGGCGTCGAAGTGCACGTCGAGCGACTTGTTGCCAGGCAGCTCGCTGATCTCCTTGACGCCAATGGTCTTGTAGTACAGCTCCATGGCGTCCTGGATGGCCCAGTTCCAGTAGCTGTCGTACTGGCGCTCCTTGTTCGCGTCAAACAGCGGGTGGATGCCGTTGCCGTAGAACTCGCCGTGCTCAGCAGTCCACTCCGACACGGTGCCCTCCAGCTCCTCGCGGAGCTCAGCCTCCGTCTCGACCTTGCGGTGCCAGTCCAGCTGGTCCTCGCCGAGGTACTCGCTGAGGGCGGCCGCCTGGTCGGCGATCATGGTCTTCAGGCGCTTCTCGAAGTCCGACGGCAGCGACGGACCAGCGGACATGCCGCCCATGCCGCCTCCACCCATGGCCATCAGACCGCCAAGCTTGGACGCGTACGGGATGTCGATGCCGCAGAACTTGGCGTAGTCATCGACGACACCGTCAAGCCACTGCTTCGCCTGCGCGTCGTCGGCGAAGCGCTGCTTGGGGTTCTGAGTCAGCGCATGCAGCAGCACGCTCTCAACACGGCCCGCCGGCAGGCAACGCTCGTTCGACAGGTGCTCCTTGACAGCCGAGAGGCCGAAGCCACCAGGCATCTTGCCCGCCAGCATCTTGGCGATCAGCGCGCTCGTGACCTTGCCCGGCGACGTGTAGCCCGGGAACTTGGACGCGAGCTCCGTGATCTTCATCTCGGCAGCATCGTCGGGTCCAGACCCGAACTCCTTCTCCAGGTCGCCGACGATCTCGTTCTGCACAGCCGACTTGCCGGCAGAGAGCTCCTTGATTGTGGCCGTCTCCGGCACTTCGCTCAGCGACTTGCCGAACTTGGACGCAAGCAGTACAAGCAGCGCGTGCTTGGCGTCCACCGGAGCGTCAGCCACCGTCGGGATCGACACGGGAGCAGGGTTGAACGAGCCCATCATGCCACCAGCAGGCATGCCGGCAGGGGCACGCGGGGCGAGCGACACGCCCGCGAACGACGCGTAGCTGTCGACACACTCATCCAGCCACTTGCGCGCGTCCGCCTCGCTCTTGAAGCGCGCGGCGGGGGCGAGCGTAAGAGAGTGCGCGAGCACGCTGTCAACACGCCCGGAACCGAGCGCCTTGGGGCCGCTCAGATACTCCTTCACGCTCGACATGGTGAAGCCGCCAGGCATCTTGCTCGAGTACGTCTTGGACACGAGCGCGCTGACGACCTTGCCAAGGGTGTTGTAGCCCGGGAACTTGGCGGCCAGGTCCCGCAGTGGCACCTCGCCAGCACCCTCCGGCACGCCCGAGCCGAACTCCTTCTCGAGGTCACCCAGGATCTCGTTCTGCACAGCAGACTTGCCAGCCGACAGCGTCTTGACGTCCGTGTCCTCCTTGATCTCCGCCAGAGGCTTGTTGAGGCGGACAGCGAGCAGCACACGCAGCACGTGCAGCGCAGTCACAGGAGCATCCTCGACCGGTGCAGCAGCCGCGACGGGGGCAGCAGCAACAGGCGCCGCAACCACGACAGGCGCGGCGACCGGGGCAGCCGCAACAGGAGCAGCCGCAACCGGCGCAGCGACCTCCGGCTCCTCCGCCTTCTTCTTCGCAGCCTCCTCCGCCTCCACCTTGGCCTTCTCCGCGCGCGCGAACTCCGACGCCGAAGGGTTGGTGCTCTCGTCCTCGAAGTGCACGACATCGCGGTCGCGCTGGTAGAAGAGGATCTCGCGAGGCGTGTCCGGGAAGTCGCCAACCTGCAGCGTGCGCTGCGCCATGTTGGTCAGCGTCGGAGCAGGGCCGATCTCAATGAAGCGGCGCACACCAGTGCCGTTGCGCGAGAACAGCAGCTGCTGCGTCTTGATCCACTGCACAGGCGACGCGAACTGGTACGCGAGCAGCTCGACGACGAGCAGGTGCGCGAGCTGCGCGCGCGGCGTCAGCTGCCACTGCATCGGATCCAGCACCTCGGCGATGTACGGACTCTTGGTCACGTCGTACACGCGCTGGAAGTAGTCGCGCTCGAGCGTGAACGGCTCGGCGACCAGGTTGGGCACGTAGCGGTCGACAAGCAGGTGCAGCTGGCGGTCGAGCACCTCCGGGTCGAACTTGGTGCGCAGCAGCGCACGGAACGACGGCACGCCGCTCAGCAGCTCCTTCGAGTGGAACGGCACGTCAATGCCCACCAGAGGGATCGTCGCCTGGCCACGCGCGAGCGTGAACGGCTTGCCGGTCTGCGCGCACTTGTCCTTGCGCGCACGCGCCTGCGTCAGCGACTCGGTGATGATGGTCTCCACGTCCGCAAGCGCCTTGCGGCCGCTCGCCTTGATGGCCGTCAGAGTCAGCGACAGCGCCTCGAGGTTCACGTTCTCGCCGGCAACGACATACTGCAGGCTCTGGACGTTGAAATTGACGACCTGCAGCAGCTTGCCCGAGGCGGCCTCGATGCCGTCGACCACGCGGTACAGCGCCGACTCGGAGAAGAACTCGCCGAGACGCATCGGGTTGGCGGCAACCATGCCGTAGTCGGAGCGGCCGGCGGCGTCACGCTTGACAGCCTTCTGCATGATCAGACCACGCAGGAACACGACCTCAACGACGTCCTCGACGGCAAGCGCGCCGGCGAAGGAGCTCAGGCCAGCGTACTCACCCAGCGAGTGACCGGCGAACAGCGCGTCCTCCGGGATAAGCTGTGCGGCCTGGATCTCCGAGAACGTGGCCTTCTCCAGCAGCACGAGCGCCGGCTGGCTGAACTGCGTCGCGAAGAGCAGACCCTCAGGCGCCGAGAAGCTGAAGCTCTGCGTGCGCGAGTTGATCTCCGGCAGCAACGGACCGATCTCGCCCGTCGCAGGGTCCTCGCAGGTCAGGCGCATGTAGTTGGCGCGGATGGCACGACCCTTCTTGCCGCCAAAGTGCACCGTGATCGACTTGGGGTTCTTGCGCACCATCTCGAGGATCGAGAAGCCGAACGTCTTCAGCAGGTGCGCGTCGCCGCGGTCCCAAATGTCGCGGGCGACAGTCGACTCCTGGTATCGCTCCATGCCCATGCCGACCTCGGCGGAGCCCTGACCAGTGAAGACGAAGGCAACCGCCGGCTCGTTGACAAGAGCGCGGGCACTTACAACACGCTCGCCCGAGGCGTTCACGACCTCGACCGACACGATCTTGCGGCCGTTGTCGAGACCAATGTGGCGCGCCTGCATGAAGAGCGAGTCGCCGGGGTACACCATGCCGTCGAAGTTGACGTCGTAGTCCACAACGTTGCTGTCACGGCCGTCACCAAGCGTGGCGACCACCAGGTCGCGCACCTTGGTCGCCGTCCACATGCCGTGCATGATAGGCTTACCGCGCGGGAGCTTGGCAAGGATAGCAGCGTACGGAGAGCGGTGGATCGGGTTCAGGTCGCGCGACGCGACAGCATAGGCAAGCGCGTTCTCGGGAACCTTGATCGCCAGCGGCGTCTCCAGCATGTTGTAGCCACCGGTGGGGAAGATGGCGCCGTCGGCATCAACAGCCTCCTGGCCAGTCTGGCGGAGGTAAGCGGCCACGGGGCTGTCGTTCGCCGTCGTGCTGGAGAACGCAACCTTGGCGACCTCCTCGTCAGACTCGGGCGTCTTGCGGATCAGGGATCCAGTCACCTCGATGGATCGAAGCTTCGTCGTCGACTCGAACTGCTTCTTGGTCGTCACGCGGAACTCCAGCTCGTCACCGACCGCCACCTTGCTCGAGAACGTAAGCCACGGCTTGGTCTCAAGAATCTTGGCCGCGTCGACGCGGGCGAGCGTGAAGGCGTGGGTCGAGCTCTCAACCGCAAAGGTCGACTCGAAGTCTTCAAAGGCGCCGCGGATGAGGAACTCGCTGCGCAGCTCCACAAGCGGCTCCAGCACCTCGACCATCTGCTCGTCCACCGTCTTGCGCGAGATGATCGCGACACCCGAGACGATCTTGCCGCTGTCGATGATACGCAGGCTCGAGACACTCGAGGAGCTCACAAGCTCGTCGCCAGGGAAGAAGAGCTGCTTCTTGTCGCTCTTCGTCGCCTTCTCATTCGACGCGAGCAGCTTGTACGAGTGCTTGAGGTGCACGAGGTCCAGCAGGTTGCCACGCACCTCCTTCGTGAACACCGACTGGATGAGCGGGCGCCACGACGCGATCGTCGAGAAGTCAGCAGGCGCGCCAACAGCACTCGCGTCCAGGCCAAGCGCAGCGTTGTACGTGGCGACGTCCTCCGCAGACACCGTGAACTCGCTCGTAAACGTCGAGAGCACGCTCGTGTCGCAAGCAGCAGCGCACGAAGCCTCCTCCTCGCCCTCCTTGGCGACCCAGAAGCGCGCGTAGAACGCCTTGATCTTGTCAATGAGCGCCGAACCGGGCTCGGCAACGATCGGGACCGTCAGCTCGGGGTGGTACGCGAACGTAAGCGTGAGCGGAACAACGCTCGCGCTCAGCTCGGTGGTAGCGGGGCGGACCTCGCGGACAATGACCGAGATCGAAGCATCTTCGTCGCACCGGACGATGTCAATCACCGCTTCCTTGAGGCTCAGCGAGCTGTCACGCACGTGAAGTCCCGCGGCATCGACCACGACAGTCTGGTGCGCCTGCGGCTGCAGCAGAGAGCGCACCGGGTTGGCAACCCACTTGCCACCGTCAACGACCGACTTGGACGACAGCAGCGCCGACAGCCACGACTGCTTCTCGCTCACAAGCTGAACAAGGCCATCCACCCACGCGTCGGCCGCCGGCAGCGGCATCTCCGTCGGCACGACAACCTGAGCGCTGCCGTCTTCAGCAACGATAACGTCGACGTCAGCGATGGACGCCGGGATCGTCTTCGCCGCCTTCGTGGCGTCAGCGTCCACACCGGAAGCCTCTGACACGACCTTGACGAAGCCGCTGGCAATGCCGCCGAGAATGTCACCAACCGGCTCCTCAGCCGACTTGATGTAGCGGACAGACACAGGGCCCATGAGAATGACCACACGCTGCGCATCGCGCTGGGGGACCGCGTCCAGGTCCTCCGAGTACCAGAGCGAGTCCTTCTTGAACCACGTCTTGAGCTCGCCATCAATGACGGGCACAAAGTTGACAGGCTTGCCACCGGTGCGGCACAGGTCAAGGAAGAAGTCGCGGTCAGCCACCGAGATGAGCGTGCTCGACACCTGCGGGTACTTCTCGGCAAACGCCTTCAGCACCGCCTTGGGGTCAGTCGCCAGGCCGCTCAGCTCGAACGCGACAGCCGAGCCTCCACGGTGGAAACGCTCCTCCGTGCGGGTCAGGAACTTGACGACGCGGTCACGGAAGCTCTCGTGCAGCCAGCGGCGCGGGCGGTTCTCAATGTCGACAAACATGATCTCGACCATGCGCGAGAGAACCTCCGCGTACGTCATCTCCTCGATCTCCGCCGCGACGACCTCGCCCGTCTCGGCGTCCGTCTTGCAGCCGAAGTACGGCTTCTGGAAGTCCGCGTTCAGGCGAGCGATGATCGCGTCCTTGTCGAGGCGCACCGCGAGCTCGACCTGGTCGCGCGGCTTGGAGAAGTACTTGTCGTCCAACTCCTTCCAGAGAAGAGCGCAGCGGTTCGCCACGTTGTGGATCGGCTCGCCAAGCTCTGAGTTGACCGTGATGATGCCGCCAGCGGCACCCTTGTACGTCTGCTCCCAGTCAAGCTCGCTTTCAAGACCAGGCGTGTCGACGAGGAGCTGCTTCACCTCCGTCGCCGTCGCGGCCTCCTTCGCAGCCATCACACGCGACGCGAGAAGGATACCATCCGCGGGCATCTTCGCGAGGTGCCCACGCGCGAGGCTCCACTCTCCCGTGAGGTACGCATGCGAGTCCTCCCAGTTGCCAAAGCCCGAGCCGACCACGAGCACGACGTTCTTGACGCGACGGATGGCAGCGTACGTCAGCTCGAGGGGGTGGTGGAAGTCCTCAAAGCTGTGGTGGCCACCAGCGCGGCCGCCCGTCCACTGGAGCATGACGTTCATCGTCGGCAGCGCACTAGCGATCTCAAGCACGGAGTAAATGCCATCGACCGAGCCGGGCTTGAACGCGATGAGGTTGATGCCAACAGCCTGGAGCTCACGCATCATCTCGACCGCACGGTCGGTGGTCGGGATGCCCGCACCGATCGTGATGCTCTCGATAGGCACGCCGGCGCGACGCATGCGCAGCACCATGGGGAACTGGAAGCCCCACTGCTTCGCGTTCAGGTACAGCATGTTGATCGAGATGCCAACGCCCGGCTTGATCTTGGACGCGAGCTCCGACACCTTCTCCTCGAAGATGTTGGGGCGGGAGAGGCCGCCAGCGGCGAGCTCGCCGTAGAAACCAGCGTTCTGAATGGCCGCAACGAGGTCGATGCCTTCGAAGCTCGTGGTAGGCGTCATGCCCGCCACGATCACCGGCGGCTTGTTCAGCACGCGCGTGAAATTGTTGACGAGCTTGCCGTCCTGGCCGACGCGAGGACCGAACTCGGTCGCCCACGCCTGCTCCGTGCTGGCCACGCTCGAGGCGCTGTCAGTGAACTGGGTCAGGCCCTCGAGCGGCGCAGTGCGGAGCGTTCCCGTCACGACGTCGTGCTTGATAGTCGCGAGCACCACCTTGATGCCCAGACCTTCCGCGATCGTGTTGCTGAGCTTGGCGGCGCCAGTCGCAGGGCCGAACTCAAGCACATGCGTAGCGCTCGCGTGGTGCTGTGCGATCGACGCCCACGTCGCCGTCCAGTCGGCAGTCTGCGTGAGCTGCATGTCGACGAGCGCCTCAAGTACGCTCTTGTCGCCGAGGGTCTGGAGGTTGGTGGCCTCCCCATTCGTCGCGTAGACGGGAACCTGCAGCTGCTGACCCGGAAGCGAAAGCTGAATGCGCTCAATGTCGCTCAGGATCTGCGCCTTGGCGCCGGCCAGGATGACCGAGTGGAACGGGCACGAGACCGGCAGGAACCCGACGGCGCCCGCCGGCTTGCGGTCCGAGTGCGGCACGCGCGTCTGGTTGGCGTCCGCCGGCGCGAGCAGTCCCTCGAGCGACTTCTTGAGCAGCGCGAGCGTCATGGGCATGCCCGTGACGCAGAACATGTTGTTGGAGTTGATGAGCGACAGCTGCACGTCGTCCTGGCCCGTGCGGCGGTTGGCGACCTCGATCGCCTTGGCCACCTGCGCCTTGGTCAGCCCGCGCACCGTGAGCATGGGCGTGGCGTCGCCAACGCGCTTGGGGTTCTGCGGGAACTTGGTCGTGAGCGCCAGGAACGCCTCCTGCGCGCGCAGACCGTGCCAGTACATGTAGCGCAGCGCGTGCACTGCGAGCTGCACGAACTCGTCCGTGGTCTTGGCGGCCGCAAACACGGCGGCACTGACGACGCCCTGGCTATGGCCCACGGCAGCAGCCGAGCTCTGCACGACGCTCGCGTGGTCCACGCCCGTGGTGTCGAGGAACGCGGCGTAGTTGGCCAGCTGCGTGAGCGCGATGAGCGGGTAGCTGAGCGGCGCGCGCTGCCAGGCGATGGCCTCGAGCGCGGCCTCGTCCGCCTGCAGCCATTGGCTCAGCTCGAGCGCGCCGGCGTAGGCGGGCGACGCCTTGGCCTCCTCCGAGACGGACTCGGCGTAGAGCGCGTCGGCGGCCTGCGCGATGAGCGCGCGCGCGGCGCCCGTGTCGAACTTGGCGTACAGGTTCTGCAGCTCGTCCCAGTACTGCAGGCCCTGGCCGCCGAACTGCGGCACGAAGGCGTAGCGGCCGTCGCGCAGCGCCGCCTCGAGCGCGCTGACGGTGGTCGCGTCCTGCTCCACCTCGACCGTCGTGGTGGTGGTGACGGTCGTCTCGGTGGTCTCGTCCGCCGTGGCGATCACCGTCGTGGTCGTGGTCGTCTCGGTCGTGGTCGCCGTCGTGGTGGCGGTCGCCGTGGTCGTCTCGGTCGCCTGCGCGGCGGCGAGCACGTTCTCCTGCGGTGTCATGCTGGTCGGCGGTCTAGGCGTTCTTTACTCCGGAGGTGGTGGTGAATAAAGAAGACCCGAGAAGACGGTCGCGCGGCCTTTCTTCTTTGTTGCGACGACTACGAAGGCGACGGCAGCAGCGGGCGGGCGAAGGGAAAGTGGGGGATGCAATCGCGCGCGCGGGTGGGCCAAGCAGGGGACGGAAGGCACGATCGGAGGGGGTGAGAGGCCTGGAAAGGGGGACAGAAGACCCCACCCCCTGCATACACTGGGGAATAGAGAAGAGCCGCCGCGCGTACGTCGGCTGGCTGGAAGGACGCGGCCCCATGACACGCATCCTTCAAGCGGAGGGACCATCACTCCGAGACGATCTGGTGACGCGCAACGGAGGGGGCTCCGTGGCGGGCTAGGGTTCGACCAATGACGCGCGAAACCTGGCCCCCACCCACCCATGACGTCACTGTTTTTGCCCCGAATAGAGGCGCGCTCGCGACTGTCCACGTCGCGACTGTCACCGGCCTCGGTCCTGAGCCCGGAGTCTTGGCGCGGAGCGGAGCGGGTTGACGACGCGCCGCTGCAACCCGTCCTGCGCTGGCGGGCCAGGGGACTGGGAGCAGCGAGAGGTACAATATAATACCATCTAGCCTTGTGCGGGTATCTGGAGGGAGATGGCGAGCGGGGTCCTGCCGACCAACACATCGAGTGCGAAAATCAAAAGGGGGAGTGTTGAGACATGCCACCAAACTGGACAACGATGATGCAATGACGTCATGGCTTTGTGCCCTCTCCATGCAGAGCCGCATTTTGACAAAACCGGCACTGATACCATACTTTCAACTTGTCAACAGTCAAATGATATGGTCGCGTTTCGCCACTTCAGGAACAAGTGCGTCGACGTCGACGCGCTGGACCCTGCTGTACAATACCGGGACGCCGAGGCACGCTGTGAACCGCCGACGCGCCTCTCGGAGCTCAACATGAAGGCTCCAACCAGACCAGCAGCAACGCAAGGTCTGCCCTGCATCGGTGCCGCCGCCAGCACCAGTGGTGCGGTGGTACAGTACAGCTCAGAATCCGACCCGCTTGACAGTTGCGCTGATAAATAAGGGATGGATACACTCGCCCGCACCTGCTGCTGTCCGCTGGCTGGCGTGTCGACGCCGTCGACGCTGCGCACTGTGCGTTTTTCCGGGGGTTGCCGTCACTGTTCGAAAGAAGCCCGGCTGCCAGAGGTGTCATCGCAGCCCTGGAAACTGGTCCAGCAGCGTCGCCATCCTGCGCGGGTATCTCCGCGTTCGAGTGTTGACGCCAACGGCGATCGCCGATCGATCTCGCCAATCAGGACCGGACAGGTCACAGCGGCAGTCGGTCGGAGCGCATTAGAGTGTTGGTGCTGCTGGGGAACCTGAGGTCTCCGAGGTGTCGTCCAACATGCTTGTCGAAGCATTGGATTGGCGGTCGCTTCAACAGCCTCCATGATGCCCATGAAACAGGCCAAGTCGTGCTGAAGGACGTCATGGTGAGGTGCATGCCTCGTCGATACGCGCGACCTTCGCGTCACCTCACTCTTCGTTGCTCAACAAACCACTCTCTTAAAAAAACACGCCTTGAAACACCACTGTCTCAAGAAAACCACGGGTTTGAAGAAAACCACGATCCATTTCTGTCACATCTCACCCACATGAGTGCCATCTCGCACCGTGCCCTTCCTGCAAAATCCGACACTTTTGGAGCACAAAACTGGCACCCTCGAGAAAGGCCGCGTCAATACTGAACGCAAGTCAAACCCGCAGCAGGTGCAAGGCGACATCCCCAACACAAGAAGCCGGGGACGCCTCGAGTTGAAGGGAAAAGCCCTGGCGGCAGGTGGCGCCGCGTCCGGCAGCGAGCACGAGTCGCCTCCGAGAGAAACGCGAGCCGCGAAGCCAAGAAGGACTCGGAGTGGAGGAGGAGCAGCGTGTAGTACCGCGGCATGTCGTCGGACCAGCTGCTGCGCGCGCTGCCGCTGCAGGCCAAGCTCGCCTTCTTCTACTGCTCGTACGTACATGAGGAGGCGGTGGACCCCGAGACGGACGCGGACGCCGCGCGCTGGTGGGGCGCCGTCGCGGCGTCCGCGTCCTCCTCCGCGCGCCGCAAGGGCCGCGAGCGCGTCAGCGTGCTGCTCAACCAGATCGAGAACACGTCAGCCGCCAACGTGGCGCGGCTCGACACGACCTACCGCGCCAAGCGCGAGCTGCTGCTCCTCGCGGAGGGGACGATCCGCTCGGCGCCCGTGCGCGGCTCCTCGAGCAAGAACCTGCAGTACCCGTCGCGGTCGGCGCGGAATGGCGGCGGGCTGGGCACCGGCAGCCCCGAGGCGCTGGAGCAAATGGAGCACGCGCGCGTCAACAACGAGCTGCTGATGGAGTGCGGCGCGCTCTCGGTCTTCTCGGACCACCTCCAGCGGTCGGTGCATGCGTTCCGCGGACTCAACTTCCAGCACCTGGACCTGGACCAGGTCGACGCGCTCATCGGCGACCTCCAGCGCGACATGGTGCTCATGTACCTGCTGATCGTGTTCAACGCCAACAAGCAGAACGCCGTCTTCGACCGCCAGCTCATGATCATCGGCATCTGCGGGCCAACGTACTCGCTCGTGACGATCTTGGACTGCCTCAGCCAGCTGAACGTGCTGCCGGGCTTCCCCATCAAGCGCTTGCTGCTTCTGTTCCACGAGTGGTTCGCGGCCGTGCTCGGCGGCTTCGACTCGCTCGTCGCGCTCAAGAAGTTGCGTCGGGCGCGCCACGTGTCCGACCCGGCCATGCTGGACGACGAAGTGAACGGCCGCCTGCTGTGCAAGACCTTCAAGAAGACGTACCATGACACGGCGGTGCTCGAGTCCCAGGACCCGTACTACCTGCAGAAGCTCAAGTTTGCCAAAGTCCGCGAGGCGATCCACATGAAGTACTTGCACACGCCTACCTACGAGCTCAAGGAGGGGAGAGAGAACGGATCTCCGACCGGTGGTGCGGAGGATCGACTACGAACGCCGCGCAATGAGGATGAAGACGACCCCGCGCGCGCAACCGCGCCGCTGGACGCCATGGACGACGAGTGGGAGCTGCGGTGCGAGCAGACGTACCAGTTGTTCCTGCCGTGCATGCGCGACTACACGACGTTTCTGAGCAACATCGTGACGCTTTCGTGCGGTAGCGCACTGAACGCCCGCGACAAGAAGACGTTCTACTCGCGCCGGCCGTCGAGTGGTGACCAGCAACCGCCCATGTACACCGTGACGTCGGGCGACTACGGCATGGGGTTCGGCGGCGGCGGACCCGACCTGAACAACGACAACCAGTTCTGGAAGTGGATCCTGCGCGAGAAGACCATCGTGCTGGACGTGGCGTGCCTGACGATCTTGCTCATCTTCAAGCACTTCCGCGCGAGCCACATGTGCAAAGCCGAGTACTTTATGCAGTTCTTCCTGGAGAACAACTTGCTGGCGACGCTCACCAAATTTATGAACAAGGACATCGCGACATACCTGCAGGTGTCGCCATCGCGGCAAGACAACGGTGGGGACGAGGTTAAATCTGGCTTCTACGCGCTTGAGCGTGAGCTCGAGAAGCTGAATCTGATCGTCGAGGACGGCGTGAATGACTACTCGCTCCAGTCCACGCGCATCATCACGAGCATCCTGCGGATCCTGCAGAAGCTGACCAAGAGGAAGCCGAACATCATCAAGAACGCGCTGTGCCGAGGCTCCTCCATTGTGTGGCTCAAGGTTCGTTGCTGCAATGGGTCATGATATCTGTTGATCGGCGTTGACGCTCACCGTGGCGGATGTACTGCGTTGCTGCTGCTCAGCGTGTCGTGTCGCTGCAAATCCCGTTGCCCCGCCTGTACGCGCTCAAGCTGGTCAAGTCACAAGCCAAGTACCTTGGGCCGCAGGTACCCTCCGCCACCGATTTACTTTCTCGTCGCTATAGATGCTAACCTCCTCGACTGCGTTTATGATCACAGTGGATGCGCAAGTATACGTGCATCGGTCTCTTGACGGAGATTTACTTGCACGTGCGACCGGAGCTGGATGACGACTGGCTCCGCTACGAAGACGAGGACTTGAACAAGCCTCCGTCGCAAGACTCGGTCGAGCGACTGCTCTTTGGCGAGATGCAGGCGTACCATCACAAGTACTACTTCGAGTCGGTTCTGAGCCAGAAGTCGCTGCCTCCGGGGGCGTCACTGCTGTGCGAGGCGCGCAAAGAGCTCGAGTCGGACGAGTTCATCGTCGATGGCGGGCGGGCCGCCAAGCTGTACGGCGACCTGAAGCTGGACCTGGTCAACTTCTGCCAGCAGTACGAGAAGTGGCTCGACAACGAGAAGCTCACGCTCGACTCGGATGCCGTGAACGCCCCGCTGCCCATTTCGTTCAGCTGAGTGCGCGCTGGCGGTACGTGCTTCCTCTCTGTCCGCGGTCGTTCATGAATCGTGCGATGGGGTTTCCCGTCCTGGGAAGCAGGAGCGAGGAGTACTCGATGCTCCGCTAGAGCTCGGCCAACTCATCCTCGAGAAACACGACGATGGTGGAATTGTGCGTGCGTGTGTTTCCGCATGGGCAACGCGCTCCATGCTTGCTTGCTTTGTTTCACTATCTTCCGGAGTGGTTCTATCTAAACTAACGCGTCCCTGGCACCGCGAAACAGCTGCGCGCACGCTAACAATCATCCTCTATGCACACCGATCGCTCACTGCCGCGCGCGCTGGCTCGAGTGGATCTCGTAGATGAGCATCATCGTCGAGTACTTGGCGCGCCGGTAGCTGTCGAACTGGTAGTGCCGCTCCTCGCAGTTCTTAAGCAGGCTCGGCCGGTAGTCCACGAACGGGCACGACAGCTCCGCGTCTTCGACACCGCCGGGTCTCGCCGCACTCTCCAGCGCCGTCGAGTTCCCACCGCTGCTGCACGCGCCGCACAGCTCCGCGCTGGTGTCGGCGCTCGCGCAGTCTACCGTCGGCTTGACGATCAAGCGCTGGCACTGTGAGCAAGCTGGCTGCAGCGCGATCACGAACAACGAGTCGCGAGAGCCCTTGACCGAGTCAACCAAGCGCTTTCGGAACCGCTGGCCCTTCAGACTCGCGGCGTACGCCTCCTTCGTCAGCTTGCCGCGCTTGGGTGGGCACGCGGCGAGGCGCTCGACTTCCGAAGGCCAATAATCTCCCTCGAAGTACGGCGGGAGGCGGGTGGCGAGGCTGGTCTCGAGCGACTCGAACTCGCACGCGTACAGGTCCTTGCAGTCGAAGACGACGCCGCTCTGCTTGCCCTTGGCGGCCATGCCCAGGTACCACTGCAGCAAGCGGTCCTTCCCCGGGTTCTTCTGGAACGAGGGGTGGCACCAATAAATAAAGTCGCCGCCGCGGGTGGTTGGACAGGCCCAGATGTGCGCGTGCTCGAAGCCGCGGTCCTTGCAGTTCGCCAAGTAAGAGATCAGGATCTGGTGGAACAGGTTCGTGCGCACGTGGCGCGGACGCATGTACACGAGGCTGTCGATGTAGGCGATGTAGGCGCGGTTCCGGTTGGCGGCGAAGTTGCACTGGGCGTCGTACTCCTGCACATACCTGGTAGAGTCGAAGGAAGGCACAGAGTCGCGTTAGGAGGATGTTGGCAGCACACAATGAGCATCGCTGCCACCACGCTACTTACATCGAGAAGATGCACACTTCGATCCCATTGATCGACTGGAACACGAAGATCGCCTTGGAGGTGTAGTCGATCTCCTCTGGGTACTGCAAGCATCAAAAGCGTCCACGCGTCAGTGCTCGCTCGTCGAACAACAACACACAGGGATGCACACGCAGCCTACCTCAAGTTGGTCGCTGCGAAAGTGTTCGCGCACCGCGGGACTGACGACGCACGATGTCTTGATGGAAGACGCGACCTTGACCACCACCGACTCGGCCGCCTCCGTTTCCCCGACGCCCACGAGATACCGGTGGATCCGCTGCTGCATGTACCTCGAGAGCGCGCAGTCGGCCAGGTCTCGGCTCTTGACGACGCCCGCCGGACGCGTCGAGTCCACAACGGCGCCATCGGTGATGAGACCATCGCTGCCTCCGCAGTACCCGGCGATGCGGCTCTTGATCTCCTGGTCGAACCCGAGCACGCGCGTGAAGTCCTTCCCAGTCAGCTTGCGGAGCTTGAGGACCGGGCTGTGCGAGCGGAAAAAGTCGAACGGGTCTGCTTGCGTCGCGACGGGGAACTCCTCCACCGACGTCTCGCTCGGGGACATGCTGCTGTCCCAGTTCTCCTTCTCCTCGTCGAGCTCCTTCAGCCGACAGAGCGGGCACGTGTACGGCGCGTCGTCGTCGTCCGCGTCGTCGGCGTTCTCACAGGCGTTGAACAGCGCGCAGATCTGGTGCACCCAGCCCGCGCACTGGTCGCACTGGACCCACGGCTCGGTGAGCTGGTCCACGAACTTGGCCTTGAGCAGTGTGTTCTTGGCGACGGCCGTCGTCGTCGGCTGCTCCTGCTCGCCGCTGGGCGTGTCGGGCATCGTGCCTGCCAGCGCCGTTGACGGCAGCGTGATCACCTTGGGCAGCGACGTGAAGCACTTGGCGCACCAGTGGTGCGACCCGGTCGGCGTCTTGTAGTACACGGCGTGGCGCTTGATGCGCTGGCGGCACGGGCCGGCGCACTGCACGAAGGGCGGCTCAAAGGTGATGCACTTGTCGTTGCAGACGCCGCAGACGTTGGCCAGGCAGAAGGGGCACGAGTGCTCCTCGCGGCGCTTGTCGAGCGCCTGCGTCTTGCCCACGAAGCGCGCGTACTCGGCCTCGAACTCCTGCAGCAGCTCCTTGGCAGCCTCGTGCACGAGGTGGCCCGGCGGGTTGAACAGGCACGCGTTGTGGAAGACGAGCCGCACGTCGTCGGCGCAGGCGTCGGCGCTGGCGTACTCGAGGTTCAGGCACTTGCTCTTGACGGCCGACAGGTCCATGGGCCGCTTGACCACCTCGAAGTAGTGCGGCACGTTCCAGCGCACCGGGTCCACGCGCTCGTTGAACAGTCCGTGGTTCCCGCGGTGGAACATGAGCCGCGTCACGAGCGCCAGCATCGGCCGCAGGAACACCTCGCGCCGCACGTCACGCAGGTGCTGCCGGATCTGCGCCGCCGACGCCACGCTCAGCGGGGACAGCACCGGCGCGTCCCAGGCGCCTGGCGCCGACTGCTCCAGCGCGTCCTCCGCGCGTCTCTTCTTGCCCGGCGCCTCGAGGCCCTGCGGCGGCCGCTTGGCGCCTGCCGGGCCCTGGAACGCGCCTACGCGGCTTGGGGCGGCGTCCCGCGGCTTGGGGCCGCCGCCGAGGCCGCTGTCGCCGCCGCTGCCGCCATGGGTTGCAGTCGACGGGAAAGCTCGCGTTTCGTTCAGCCCCATGCAAAAAAGGCGGGGGCTCCGGACGGAATGCCGGAGTGAATGCTTTATCGGAGGGTTTGTAGGGCACGCGCGGACTGAGTGATGGTCGCGCGGCCGCGGTGTGTGCGCGAGGGGGAATTTTCGAAAATTCGAGATGGCCGAGGGCGAAAATGGAGGAAAAAAAAGGCGTCGAGGGAAAAGAAGATTTTGTGTGTCGCGGTTCGTTTCCCGCCCTTCGCGCGCGGAGCGAGAGTGATTGTCACGTGCGGCCCAGCAGGCGGGTTGCCAACTGACGCCCGCCGCCAGTTTCGGGTTTCGAGGGACCGGCAAGCAAGCGACCCGCCGCGGGTCAACCCAGTTCACGCTTCACGAGCAGGGTTGCATACAAATAGAAAGAGGAATGGAACCCGGGTGGGCGGGTCCAGCGAAGAAACGGGTCGGGTCCGAACCACAATCGGGCGACCAGTCGCTCCCCATTCTTCGGGAATGGGTTGCGAATGGAACGTAAAAGAACGGTTCGCGCTCCAGCCTTTTACGCTCAAAGGAAACCGAGCTGGCGACTCGCCATTGGGCCGACGCTTCAAATATGCGCCGCGAGCGAGCTTCTCCGCGCACAAGCAGCAGCGTCACGCTTTCCTCCCCAAAGGATGCAACTGCTGTGCCGGAAGGGCGACGCTTGCAGATGTTCGTCAGGCGACCCACCGATCCTTTATGTCCAATAAAATCGTGTGCGCTGCTTAGAGATTGAATACACACCCGCACACATTCGTGCGGATCGCAGTCCAAACCGCATCCTTTGGGTGGAGCATGGAAGTTGAATAGAGTAAACCACATTAATCAATCGTTTCAACCCTCCACGCATTCGTGTGGTACACGCAATATGAGATCGAATCATGCCGCATCAGCATTCCCAGACGTGCCGGGAAAGGCAGCAAGCCGCGCGCGGGGAAGGAAGGCCGCCGCCGGGACGGCAGGATGCGGCCCGCGATCTCGCTGGCCGCGGGCGGCGACGTCGAGGCGTTCGGGCAGAGCGAGGCGCTGACCAAGCGCATCACGCGCATCCTGGAGCAGTACCCGGACGGGCCCAACATCCTGAGCGAGCTCATCCAGAACGCGGACGACGCCGGTGCGGCGCGCGTGCGTGTGCTGTACAACCACGCCACTTATGGCTCGGCGACGCTCTTCAGCCCGGCCATGAGCAAGTGGCAGGGGCCCGCGCTGTACTGCGTACGTGTCCGCGTCTGAAGGAATGGGGCGTGGAGGGGAGGAGACTCATGTGGCTGGCGCCTTTCTCAGTTCAACGACGCCGAGTTCAGCGACAGCGACTTCCTCAACCTGGCACGCATCGGCCAGGGCAGCAAGCTGCAGCGTGCGAGCACCACGGGTCGCTTCGGCCTCGGCTTCAACTCGGTCTACCACTTCACGGACCTGCCGACCATCGTCTCGGCCGGCTCGATCGGTGCGCGCCGGCTCGCTCCCTCCCGCTGATAGCCCCTCCATCTCTAACTCTCTTCTCTCTGCTTATCTATGCTATACGCCGCTTGCCAGTCATGTTCGACCCACACGCGACCAACCTCCCGGGCATCTCGGCCGCGAACCCCGGGCTCCGGATCCGCTTTGTCAACTCGCCCATTGTGGACCAGTTCCCCGACCAGTTCGCCCCGCTCAAGGACGTCTTCGGCTGCGACCTGGAGAGTGACTTTCACGGCACGCTCTTCCGCTTCCCGCTGCGGACGCCCGAGCTCGCCGAGGCCAGCGACATCAAGCACCGCGCCTACTCTCGGCGAGAAGTCGCCGACCTCTTTCGTCGCTTCCGCGCCTCTGTCACGGAGACAATGCTCTTCCTCCGGAACGTCCGCAACGTCGAGGTATACGTGCAATACGAGGTGGGCCAGGAGCCCTTCCTTCTCTTCGGCACCGACGTCGCGCCCGAAGATGACGGCGGGTCATGGAAGCAAATCGACGCCTTCGTGCGCGGCGAGGACACGACAGGGGCTGGAGGCATGTCGTCCAAGCGCGACTTTTACTCGCGGTTGAGCGCAAAGCCGGAAGATGAGCTACCTTCCATCACGCAAGTTGTACGTATCAGCACGACCGAGCAGCAAGAGCTTGCCGACTTTTTCGCCGACTTCGAAGCCGATATCGCGTCGGCAAGCGCTAGGTGCGCATCTCTGGCTGCTGTCAACTCGCTCAGCTCTTCAACCGCGCAATATCTCGTGTGCAACCAGATCGGAGGAGGGAGAGCGCGGGAGATGGCTTGTGCCCCAGAGAACGTGTCGCTCAAGCTGATTCCCTGGGCTGGCATCGCCGGACGTATTGATGGCGTGTCCACTGAAGGTCGCGCATTCTGCTTCCTCCCACTCCCTGTCCGTGTTGGCTTGCCTGTTCACGTGAACGGATACTTTGAGCTGTCGTCGAACCGACGAGATGTGTGGCACGGCGATGACATGACTGGAGAAGGCAAGCTTCGGTCAGAGTGGAACGCAAGTCTGCTCGTGGATGCCGTGGCGCCAGCGTACATCACGTTTCTTTTGGCAGCCCAGGCGCTGTGCGGAGAAAACGTCGCGCAATACCTGGCGCTATTCCCGACTCGCTTGCCGACGCAACCGTGGGAAGCAATCGTCCACGAGCTCTTTCGAAGGATGAAACACCACCCAGTTTTCGTGTCGCACAATCAGCCCCGTGCTCCGCTGTCCGACGCATCGGCGACTCAGCCTCGTGCGTGGACTGCTGTTACCCCCGCCGAGTGCGTGGTGATCGATGACACTGTTCCAGGGTGGGAGCTTCTCGAAGGCGCTCTGACGATCGCAGGATACCCGACGGTGCTGTTGCCTGAGGCGCTTCGCAAGCTCGCTGTTCAGCTGGACACCGTGAAGAGTGCGATGACTCCAGCGCTCTTTCGAGACCTCGTTCGAGACGGAAAGCTTCTTCCTCAGCTAGACGAGACCGCAGCTCACCGGGTCATCGAGTTTTGTCTGTATGACTGCTCTGGAGCGACAGCCTCGACCCCGCTTGACGCGCTCAATGAATTACCCATTCTACCGCTGAAGAACGGCGCGTACGGGCAGTTCCTTCGGCTTTCGCCCGCTCAAGCTTCGCAGCCCAAGCAACTACGGTACTACCTGGGATCCGAGGTGGAAGAGGAGCTGCTTGCATCCTTCCCGGATGTTGTTGTCAAGGCTGACTATCGCCCTTTGTTTGAGGCGCTGCCTTCGGGGTTCAATGGTTCAAACCTGGGCTTGGCTGACTTGGAGACGATTATGACTCGGTTCTTGCCGCGAGTCCTCGGTGGACACTTGAAGGAAGCGAAGAGCGGCATCTTGGTGATTATTGGCAACGAGAGCGCACCGGACAAAAAGGCAGCTTGCTACGACTGGCTGTGCCTACTCTGGCGATACATCGAGACGACACTGGCCAAGGGTGGGGAGCTGCCAGACAGATTTGAGAAGCTCCCATTACTGCCAATCGTTTTTGCGGACAACCAGACCGGTTGGGTGCGGCCTTCGTCAGGGTTTGGCATCGTGATTCGTCAGAACGACAGCGCATCCATTGTGGGGGATGGGTATGAGCGCCTGGTTGAAAGCTTCGCTCCACTTGGCGTCTATGTCGTGGATGCATCCGTGGTGAACGGCGACAAGAGTGTTCAGTGGCTGCTGCAGCACAAACTTGCGCAGAAACTCACTCCAGAGGGGGTTCTAGTCTCGCTGGGGCGTGTTCAAGCGCTAACTGGTCGGCGCAGCTTTGACGAGATCTTTGCCCATTCAAGTGCGGAGGACCGGCTTGCGTTGTGCGATTTCCTGTCCAACGGCGGCATGAGCTCTATCCCAGACTCCTGTGAGCACACGTTGTACGACCTCCCCATCTTCGCGGTCCACGCTGGCGTGCTCGACGGACGGGCAGATCAATCAGAAGCCAAGAACTCTCCGCAACAATTCGTGAGTTTACGCCGCGGAGGATATATCCCAGACTCGACGACGGACACTCGATTGCTCGACTCGAACTTTTTCCGCACCGAGTCAGAGGCGACGCGCAAGCTCCTTCGCGATTGCGGCGCGGATGAGTGGTCGAACACCAAGTTCCTGATGGACTTCGTGTTTCCCCGCTTGAAGCAGCTCGAGCTCATCGACCCGTCGTTAGTCGATGAAACGCTGGTGGCAGCGCTCGTCTCGCTACCGTTCCATCAGAAGGCTGATGCACGGTTCCGATCGTATCTTCAGACCCAGCCAATCATTCCTTCACGCAAGCGCGTCTTCCGTCGCGTGAACGAGTTGCACGACCCGAACAGCAAGGAGCTTAGTACGTTGGTGGGCGAGAACAGTCTCCCGGCAGAGGCTTTCACTCCACCGGAGATTGCAGACATTCTGCGAACTCTGGGCTTGCGCATGGGGCTGTCTTGTCATGCAGTGTTGGAGAGCGCTCGCTCGGTCGAGACCATGTATGCCGAGGAAAGTGGGGACGACGATGAGACCTCACCAGCGTGGGAGAAGGCTTCCAATCTTCTGTCGGTTGTCAACAAGCACTTCGACACGATGGCGGCTGCGCTCCAGCAGGAAGAGAAAGATTCTCGCGACGGCTCATCATTACGTGCCATCGTGGACGGGCTGCGAGAAATCCGCTGGTTGCCTGTTTGTGGTGCCCCGGCCGACCCGCTCATGCCGTGGCAGCCAAACCAGCGTCTCGACGCAGCGCGCAAGCGGCTTTCCTTTCCAGCACGAACACGACCGAAGCACTTGGCGGTACGAATTGAATTGCCTTGGTGTCGTTGGTCAGTGATGGTTTGCGTCGCGATTTGCTGAGCTGACCTCTTTTGTGCATGTTGTTGATGATACAGTGGTTCTGTTCGTCGGCTCTTGACATCTTGGACGGAGAGCTCGGGTCGCAAGAGCTTGTTAGCGCATTTGGATGGGACCAGCCTACCGATCCAAGCATACTTGCGCAGCAGCTCATAGCGCTTGCTGATCGCTGGGATCGACAGGTGAATGGTGACACACACAGCAGCGAAGGAAGTCGGCGTTTCCCGCTTCCTGAAGTGCGTCAGATGTACGAGATGCTCGACCAGCATCGCGCCGCCGATGAAAGAGTGTGGGAAGCCTCTCCGATCTACAAAGATCTGTCGCGCGCACGGTGGATTTGGACCGGCAAGGTCTTCGCATCTGTTTCGCAGATCGCGTTTTCGCCCAAGACTGCGTTGGAACCTTTGCTGTTCAGCACACCAAGTGAGAGTATCATCCCGCGGTCGCTGCTGCAATCGTTCTCTCCAAAAGAGACGTTTGAGGTACTGGATTATCTGCAGGCGCTGGCAAGGCTACCAAAGCGCGCGGTGCTAGAAGACGAAATTGTGAACGTGTGCGTCAAGATCTTCTCGCTCATCCAAGAGGAAGAGCTCCTGCAAATCAGAGCCGCTGTCGAAGCGCTTGCACCCGAGGACATTATGCTGCTCGATGAAGCGAATCGCCTCGTGCCAGCGATGCAGCTGACATTCGAAGACATGGAGTGGAATGAATCCGTCGAGGTGCGGCAAGGAACTGCGTTTGTCCGCAAGGACATTTCGAACGACGTTGCAGCAGCCCTTGGCGCCATCTCTCTCCATTCCAAGCTCGCCGAGACGTCTGTTCAAAGCCGCCGCACGGTTTGTCCGTCTGCGTCTGCCCTGCGAAACACCCTGCAAGCGACGCCTTCGTGGCATCATGCGCTCCTCAACGAATCGCTTGTGGCAGCCGAGCGTGCTGGCGCATCGCAGCTACACATCTTCGTCGACTACCGGCATCACCCCTCGCAGAAGGTCCTCCAACCTTCGTTCCAGCAACTGCAGAACGAAGCACTCTGCCTTCACCTGGAGGGCGTGGTGCTGAGCGAGCACGACATCAACACCCTATTCCGAGGAGAATCATCGCGGACAGGACTGCTCTGCGGCTTCTTCGCGTCCGACTGCATGCAGATCCTGAGCGGAAGTGCGTTCTACGTGCTGGATCCGACCGGAGAGTACCTTGCTCCACCAGGCTCGGCGGCAGCTGCTGGAAAGCAGAGCAACACCTATGGCGCTGGGCGGCAATACGATCTGCGCGGCACGACCTTCCGGCAGTATTCAGACCAGTTGCTGCCGTTCGTGGGCCTTCCAACGTGCCAGGGCAACGTGACTCAGGGGACCCCGAGCACGTTGATCCGCTTCCCATGGCGAACGAGCGAGTCGCCTCTATCCAAGCTCATCATGACCTCGAAACGAGCGCGGAAGCTGATCACGTACTTGAAATCGCAGCTGTTCCAGACACTGATCTTCACCGAGTCGGTGCACCGCATCTCGGTGTGGAGTCTTGGAGTCGAGTCCGAGTTCGCTCGCCATTGCCACGGCGAGGTGTCGCTTGACAATCCGGATGGTGTGCTTCGGAAGCGCGTCGTGACGCAGCGGAATGAGGAGTGGAAGCGGAAAAAATTCTCGTTCCAGAGCTTCTTCAAGAGCGCGGTGACTCCGGAGAATCAAATGGAGTTCACGGTGCAGCTGGAGCTCGAGAACACGAGGCACCGCGATACGTGGTTGTTTTCAGACAACATTGGCGCTGGCCGAAGCCGCGACTTGGCTTGCTCACCGGTCCACGAGACGCTCCAATCGACACCGTACGTCAGTGTGGCGTGCCACTTGCTTCGCGATGGAAACTCGGCATCCCGACTGCGCGGGAAGCTGTTCAAGATCACAAACACTGCCCAATCGATTGGTCTGCCGATCCACGTCAATGGCTGCTTTAAGACCCACCTGAAGGACAAGCAACTCGTCATTACTGCCAATCGAGCGGCTGGAGGCACCCAATCGGGTGATGCTCTGACTGGCAGCGAGGTGGCCATTATGGCGCAATGGAACCGCGTGCTGCTGGAGGATGGCGTTGTGGCCGCGTACCTGAAACTTCTTCTCGCGGTGAAATCTCAAGTCGCAAGCGCATTCCCCAAGACGCTGTACAACATCTGGCCCAGTGTTCAGCAGGTTTGTGGTCGCACTTGCGCGAATCCGCTGTATGATGACTAAACGGTGCGGGTTGATTCATTTGCCTGGATGCAGGTGGGGGAAAGCGATATCGGCTTGCTGCTCCAATCGCTCCTGTATCGTCAGCTGGGCGACCAGGATCTGTTCTTGTGCGGTGACGGTCAATTCCGTTCGCTCAGCAGCGGCTACCTGCTTGATACGTCTGGCATGGATATGCAGGTATGGAGCCTGACCGTCTGCGTGTGTCGAGCCTCCAGTCTGACATGGTGTTCTTGCTGTTGATGCCCGAGTAGGTTGCTTCGTTCGCTCGGCTTCACTTCCCCGCCCTCGACATGCCGAAAAGGATCCTGTCAGACTGCAATAGTTTGCTGCCGTCGCGTGTGCACAAGCTCACGCCGCGCACAATGCGCCGCACGTTGCGGAACATTGACACGAGCGGAATGCACGCCAATGTGTGCTTGTCGCTGCTGGAGTACTGCCTGAGCGACGTACCAACGCACATTCCAATCGAGTCGCACCCGCTGTGGTCAGAGTTCAACGGCCTGGCGTTGATGCCGCTCGAAGATGGCAGTATCGGCGTGATCCGCGTCAACCAGCGCAACCGCTTCGTGCTCGCGTCGTACAACCAGATCGAGCTGCTCTCACCGCTGCGTCGTATGTTCGTGTCGCTAGCCGCGCGGCAGCGACTGCATCGGTTCTTCAGCGATGCCAGATTCACATCCGTGATGGGGCTGACGCCGTTCTCGATCAAGGTGCTTGCGGACAACTTGGAGCGAATACTGCCGAGAAAGTGGAAGAACCAAACGCTGGTGTCGTGGGATCCCAACTCATCGGATGAGATCAGTCGCCTGTGGCTGTACCGCTTCTGGCAGGAAGTGCGCTACGAGCACCGGTCGCTAACGTACTTTGCAGCGTGGCCACTCATTCCTGTGAAGGGTTCGCGCCTCGTCTCGTGCGGAAAGCCCGATGCGGCGACGTGTGTGTGGCGTGAGAGCGGAGACAGCACTCTAGCTGACGAGATCGTGCGTGGGTTCACGGACGCGGTTGATGCACACGAGGCAATACTCGCCGAGCTGGAGAGCGAACACAAGCGACTAAAGGATCTCGCGACGATGGAACAGCAGCTGCACAGCGACGGCGAGGGTGAAGACGAAAGTGCGGAGGAGATGAGCATGGAGCTGAGTGACAGCGACGAGAGCGATGGAAGTGACGACGATGAGCATGAGGGTGGACAATCAGACCCACGCATCGGCGCAGAGGTCGGATCGGATACGGCAAGCCCCGCGGTGGAGATCGAGGAGTTGGGTGTCGATGAATCAGAGCAGGTGCAGGGCAACCGTGACGCCGGTTCTGGTGGCGAGTCGGGCGTCGGGGGTGATGGGATGCTGACGGCTTCGCAGGTGGTGATGGCGTTTGAGGAAACCGAAGTCGATGCACCGAATGCGCCAAGTGTGAGTGGCCACAGCGAGAACGACCACGTCGACGGGAACTTGCCTGCCGATATCCCCGCCATGGATGCGTTTTGCTCCCGCGAGAGTCTTCACGAGATCATCTGCTCGATTGGAGTGCCGGTGCTGGAGCTGGCCTATTTCGCCGGGCAGGAGGGTGAGATTGTGTCGCGGGGTGTGGATGTCACGACCAACATCTTGGACGCGGTGTTTGGAGGGTCGACGCGAGCGACGCGGTCAAGTACCCTGCTCGACTCGGTGTTTGGCATTTCTGGAAGACCGGCGCTATCGTGGAACGTGCTGTCAGACGACCAGGTCGTGCAGTTCGTCGAGTACTTCAGTCTGCACGGCGACATCTACGGCGGATACTCGCGGTCGTACGTGGAGAAGCTCAAGCAACTCCCGATTTACATCACAAGCAGTGGCTCCCGCAGCGCCTTGTCATCCGGAGACTTCTATATAGTTCCTCCAGCGATTGATCTGTCCACTTTCCCGCTGCCGGCTAGCGCGCGGCAATGGTTCCTGCAGAGCATCCCGCGACTCCATCGCTTCTACAAGGACCTTGGCGTGGAGGAGATCAGTGACGCGAAGTTGCTGCAATTCGTGCTGCCGCAGTTCAGCGAGCTGGAGCGAGCGCAATGCGACATCGTCCTGGCACTGATCCTGGACAAGTGGTCATCGCTTCGTGGCAACGCCGAGCTCGTCCAGCTTCTCAAACAAACACCACTGCTGCACGATGTGGACACTGACGAGATCCACCCCGTCAGCGCGTTCTTCGACCCCAGGAACAAGTTCCTCTCCAGCATTTACAGGGACATCGCCGGCCGGCCACTGCCCGCGCGGTTCCAAACCCCCGAGTGGCTGACACTTCTAGGAGAGATTGGGCTCCGCACCGAGCTGTCCATCGACATGTTCCTCGAGTGCGCGCAGCGCATCGACTCGCTGTGCTCGGCCAAGCGCAGTTTGACAACCGAAGACGAACGTCTCGTGGTCACGCTACACCAGTTCTTCGTGCAGAACTTTGACAAGTTCGACCGGTCGCGGACGTTCTTCGACGCTGTCGCATCGATCGCGTTTGTGCCTGCGCTCGTGTACGACGACAGCAGCGTCCAGCGATCGGGCACCGCGAGCTCGCGCCAAGGCGTCCGCAACTTCACTGCGCGGCTCATTGTGTGCACGTACGTGGAGTGCGTTACCCCTGATGACCAGGCGCTAGCGTTCACCACAATGCCCGTGCTCCACGGCGCGGCAATCCCTCCCCGCATTCTATGGAGCCGCCTCGGACTCGCGTCACCGCCGCCGAAGCAAAAGGTGCTGGCGCATTTGACTGCGATCACGCAGCATAGCGACCGCAGCGACTCCTCCTCATCGTCGTCGCCGTCGCTTGACTGGCAATTCTTTATCCCCGTCACTGACGTCTTCCAGGAGATCTTCAAGTACCTGCAGACGCACTGGATGGATCTCAACGACGCGGAGCAGCGGCAACTGTCCGAAGGTGCAGTGATCCCAGTCGGCTCGGACTTGGTCAAGGGTTCTCGACTGTTCTTTCACCTGGCGGAGAACTTGGCACCTCTTATGTTTGAAGTCCCGCGAGTGTTTGGCGCGTACGATACGCTCTTCCGCCACTTAGGCTCGAAGGACGCGCCAACTATCGAGGACTACATTCGGCTGCTGCACGACTTGCACGACGAGTGTCACGACAACGCGCTCAGCCTGAACGAGCTTCTTGCGGTCGGGCGTATCGTAAACCTCTTGGCGGACGCGCTGTCCGAAGCCGGCGCGACACTCACAGTCGACACCCAGCGGCGGATCTTCCTCCCATCGACCTTGTCAGTGATGCAGCCGACGCTCAGCATGGCACACAACGACGCGCCATGGCTCAGCACGCGTATCGACCTGCATGAGCTCCACCTTGTGCATCCGCGGCTCTCATCACGGTGTTGTCAATTGCTGGGCGTTCCAGCTCTCAGTGCCGTCGTGACGGAGGAGATCGACCCGGAGACACTTGACGCCGCGAATGCGTCCTCCGCAACTCCGTCGCCGATGTCCAGTGAGATCGCGCACATGAACAGCGTGCTGTCGTCGCCTGAGTTTGCAGACGGACTCCGGCGGATCATCACTGCGCAGCAGCAAAAGGGGACGGCGTCCAGCGACGCGTTTGGCGCCGGTCCAGACTTCGAGGCGATCGATCAGCGGATCATGGCGCTCGGGGCTTTCGAAGTCAAACAAGTTGACGCGGTGCAGTCGCGCTTCATCGCCCGTGTGGGGCTGCCGTCGCGCATCGTCGACGTGACGAAGGTGACGAGAGGCACGGGCAGCTTGTCGTTTGTCGACCAGATGCGACGCACCATCTACGTAGGCGCGTCGGCGCTGCGTGAGCACCCGGGCATGCGCGTGGGACAGCTTGTCGCGTCGTGCATCAACCAAATGCTCGGTGGAATCGTCCAGGACTGCGCGCCTATCGAGTCCATTCTGCAGTCCAATACGACAGAGATCACCACGGTCCTCCAGCTGCTCAACATTTCGGAGGACTCGACGCTGATCGCCGAGAAGCTGCGCGGCGCGCTTGGGGAACCGCTGACGGACATGGACCGCGACGGCGTTGAGCTGGCGCCGCTGCGCTCGTGCCTGCCTGGCGAGCTTGTCGCTGTTGACCGAGACGGAGCGCTGCGGTACGCCAAGATCATCGCGTCGAGGCAGAGCGCGACGGAGGTCAGCAGCTACCACGTGCGCGTGTCGAAGGAGTCGACGGAGTGGCTGTCTGCATCGGAGGTGTACTTCTTCCGGTCGGGCCGCGTCAATGGCGGGAACCGCAGCAACGGCGCGGACAGGTCACGCCAGGCGGTAGCGACAACGGACGTGGTCTCTGCGTTCGGCGACGCGCTGCCTAGCGCCGTCACCGTTGTGTCGGGCGGCGTCGACGAGGATGCAGCGAAGGCTTCGGTATCGACTATCGCGCCGGTGGCGTCGACCAACATCGTGACGGCTGTCAACGACCTGCTCTCGCGGCTGAACGTCTCGCTGGACACGTCGTTCGAAGAGCTGGTAGAGGAGAACCGGCGGCTGAAGCAGCAGCTCGAGCTCGCCGAGGAGAGCCGGCGCATCGCCGCGGCGCAGATCGACGAGGCCATCCGCGAGAAGCGCGACGCGCTGGACTCGCTCGTGTGCGCCATCTGCCTCGAGACGCGCGTCAACCGCGTGCTCGTGCCGTGCGGCCACATCTACTGCGGCAACTGCGTCGACCAGCTGCGACGCCCCAAGTGTCCGCTGTGCCGCTCCAACATCGCGGCTAGCTCGACCTTCCACGTCCCGTCGTGAGTCGTCCTGACAATCGATGCACGAGGAGGAGTGGATGGCTCGAGCTCAGTGATTGAAGATGCAGGTATGGATGCCGAAGTAGTGAGTGGATCACAAGCAAGATTAGATCGTTAAAGAGAGAGCTTGACGTACGTGATCCCACCGCCTTCACAGCAACCTGGTGATCTGGCGCTTCTTCCGGACGAGGAAAGCAATGTCGTCGTGGAGCTCCCCCGCGATCGCTCGGTCGCCCTCCGCCTTGAGCGACGCGCGGAGTGCCGAGATCCGGTCCGACACCTTGAACCACGTGGCGAGTGACGCGCTCTTGTCGCTGCGAGCTCGGACGCGAGCGCGACTCGGGGTTGAGTGCTCTTGACTCGGTGACGAACTGTCTTGCGATGACGGCGTCACGAAGCGGATGTCATCCGAGGCCGCACTGCTGCTGCCGCTCGTGCTGCACCTCTCGTCACACACATCCAGGCGACGTGCAGCTTGAGGGCTCTCTGCGCTCAGCTGACAGTCAAAGTCTACGCATTGATGCGACGAAAGACGGTGGAACTGCATGGATGCAGCACAGACGTGCGGTGGACTGCTAGCCACACATGGAAGCGCGAGACGCAGTGGACGTCGACACAAGGCGGCGACTGGATTCCTGTGGGAGTCGCCATCGCTGTTGCGATCGGCTCGCTCCAGGAAGGACTGCGCGGGCGTCGCCACCGTCACGCGAGGGTACTTGCCGCACACTTGGCTGGCCGTGCCTGCCGGTGTCGCTATGCGGCGTGGTGGGTCTCGACCAGCCGCCTCGCGCTCGCTGGGGTGAACCGCCACCGCCAATTTCATGTCGGCGATCATGCGCACCATGTCCGCCTTGCGCTTGTTCTTGTAGCCCGGGACCGCGAGCCTGGCGCAGATAGCGCGCAGATCCCTGTACGTGATGCGCGCGACCGGAATGCCGAGTACGCGGCAGGTCTCGCTGCTTCCGTCCACCGCTTCCACGTCATTGAGCGTCACGCGCGCGTACCAGGCGGGGCCCCGGACGTCGGAGGGGGTGCGAGTGTCTGCCACCATTGTCGGCCGTCGGCAGCAGGTTTCAAAGTGACGGTGGAGCGCCATTGGCGGCACGAAAAAGCGCGGGAAACGCGAGAATTCGCGCGCCATGAGAACGAAAAAGCAACGGGGAACAGCTCGGCAAGTTGAAGTTCGCTTCACGATCTGGAACTGATGAGGCATATTTGAGGTTTGCGATCATATTCGCACCGAATCTGCACATACTAATACGGATTATAAAATGGCTACGTGAGCACTCAAGTTTCAGTTGTGTTCACCACATGAATTATCAGATTCTCAGCTCCGCATCCTTGAGGACCTTCTCGAAACCATCCAGATGGCGAGTTGTTCTCTTTCCCTTACAACAACCAACATGACATCCACCATCAGGATACTTTATCAAAACCTCCATTCTTGAATGGAATCATCAAGCGACTTCTCCCCCGCTCACTCACTCGCTGCTCGCTCGACCGACGAGGTGACGGACGCCATGGCGCTCTCGAGCGTGCCCTTCTTCCACGTGGCGGCCGCGCTGCTGGGCGGCGAGGACGACTCGAGCGACTGGCCGGCGCTGCGGGACCTGCAGCTGGACGACTCGCGCGTCGTGCGGGGGCTGCGCGGCGCCGTCTCGGCCCGCGTGCTGCTGCTGCTCGGCGCCGAGCTGTCGGCCGCCGACTACGAGCGCGCGCGGCTCTCCCCACTGCGCGTGAGCCTCCCAGGCGAGATCGTGGCCGTGGAGGGCGACAAGGGCGTGCTGCGGTACGCGCGCGTGGTCGAGGAGGACGGCGACGACGCCGAGGCGTGCGGCACGGACGTCAAGGTGCAGGTGTCGCGCTCCTGCATCCGGTGGTACGCGTCCTCGCAGCTGCGCTACTTTCCGTCGGCGCTGAGCGACGTGAGCGCCGAGGAGAGACTACACGACAAGCTAGACGGCGGGTCGTCGATGGTGCTAGCAGCCAGCGGGGAGTGCGCGGCCTGGGACGCCGCCGGCACCGTTAACGCCGCCAATGTGGCGGCCGCCGTGAACGCGCTGCTAGCGCGACTGAACCTGTCGCTCGGCGCGACGCAGCGCGATATGCTGGCCGAGATGCAGCAGCTGAGCGTGCGCGTGACGCTCGCCGAGGAGAACCACCGCGCGGCGCTCCGGCGGGTCGAGACGCTGCTGCGCGACAAGCACCAGGCGCAGAAGGCGCTCGTGTGCGCCGTGTGCATGGACCAGGGCATCGACCGCGCGCTCGTCCCGTGCGGCCACGTCTTCTGCGCCGCGTGCGTGCGGCGGCTGCAGCCCGCCGTGTGCCCCGTGTGCCGCCAGGAATTTGCCAGCAGCGCGGCCGTCCGCATCCCGTAGGCGGCGCGTCCGGTGTGCATGCATCGTGTGCGTGAGTGTGAGTGTGCATCCAGTTGTGAGAGTGTGCGATTGAAGGCGGATAGAGGTGGAATGCAAGCAGGTGTCGTGTCCAAGCACTGCGTTTGCTCCCGTTGGCATTCCTCGTAGTCTAGAGCCAAGACGCGGCACCGCCGCCATGTTCGGAGCACGACAGCGAGCGCGTTCCGCCGTTGGGGGAGGCGCCGAGTCCTGGCGAGTACTCATTTGTCGCTGTATCGACAGTCGGCGTGGCGATGCTCAGGCGAACAGTGCGGGAGGCCACGCGAAACAAATTTTGTCTTAAATGTGAGTAGAGACAGCCACATAATATCGATTCGTTTTGCGCGGGGTGTTTGATGTGCGCAGCGGGCACTTGACGCAATTTGTCACATACTTTTCCTCGTGTTTCAGCATAAAATCGCCGAATTTTCTTCTCACCAAGATGCGGAATCCACACCAAAAGAGGCCACTTCAACCGAGCAGCATACTTTATCCAAGTGAACCCCCTTTTACGCCAAAACAAAAAATCGTCGGAATCGATGGGCGACACGGAGAAAATGACGCACTGACCTGGCACCCAGTGCCGCGCCGCGCGCTCTCTCCAGGCGCTCCGCGCACTCTCCAGGCTTCCCCAGCGCGATCCCCGCGCTGCGACCGACCCCGGGGCAGTCCTCACACGCCAAGCGGCCGCACCGGAGCGTCCCCAGCGCCGCAGCGCGTCGTCCGCTCCTCCGGAGTCCATGGAGCTGTGTCAGTGGCAGCGCGGCCGCGTGCAGCTGCTGGAGCGCGAAGCCGGAGGCGCGCCGGTCGCCCCGCGGCCGCTGCGGCGCGCGTCGACGAGCATGAGACGCGCCACGGTCGTCCTGGGGTCGCAGCGACGGTCTCCGGGTGCCAACCGCCGGACGGGCGACGCGCAGGAGCAGGTGGCGGTCGATGTGAAGGACGCGCCGACGTGCGGCATCTGCTTCGACGCGGCGCGCGACCCGCTGGTGCTCGAGCACTGCCGCCACGCGTACTGCCGCGCGTGCCTCGGCGCGTACCTGCGGCTCAAGATCCTGCGCGGCAGCGTCTACCCGCTGTGCTGCCGCGACGTGGCAGACCACGCGCGCAACGCCGCCGCCGCCATCTGCGGCCGGGAGATCGCGCCGGCGGACGTGGCGCGCGCCGTGCCGCCCGACGTCTGGCGCAAGTACCAGCGCTTCAAGCTGCAGCGCGACCACCGCGGCGCGCGCGAGTGTCCGCACTGCGCGCACATGCAGGTGTTCCCCCAGGCGAGCGCCGCCAAGCCCACGTGCGTCTGCGGCGCGTGCGGCCGCGCCTTCTGCTTCGTGCACAGTGCGGCCCACGCGCCGGACGAGGCCTGCGCGCACTTTGAGCGCGCGCACGCGGCGGCGGAGGCGCCGAGCCGCGCCGAGGTGGCGCGCATCGCCAAGCCGTGCCCGTCCTGCGGCAGCGACATTGAGAAGGCCGGCGGGTGCGACCACATGTGCTGCACGGCCTGCGCCGCCACCTTCTGCTGGATTTGCGGCGCGGCGCTGCGCGACGGAGCCGCCATGCGCACGCACCAGTGCCTGGCAGCGGCCGACGAGCGCTCGGCGGGTCGAGGTGCGCGCCTGGGCGGCTGGGAATGGGCGATGGCGCTGCTCGCCGTGCTCTTGTCGCCGCTGCTGCTGCTCGTCGGCGCCGTCTACGCCCTCGGGTGGCTCGTGCTGCAGGCGGAGCGAGCGATCAAGCGCCGCGCGGTCGGGGCGGACCAGGCCCCCAGTTATCTATAAGCGCTCGGCGCTCGTGTGCAAGCCTGTGATGGTGCCAATGACAAACCTGCCCGTGCATTGACTGGACGACCGGGCTGCCACCCACCGGCGCTTCTGTGCTCCCCTACTCAGACGGACGCGAGGTCCTTCTCCTTGGCGGCAAGCAGCTTGCCGATCTCGTCGACGGCCTCGTCCGTGACCTTCTGGATCTGCTTCTCGAGCTTCTTGACGTCGTCCTCGGACACGTCGTCCTTGAGCTTCTTGGCTTGGCCCATGGCGTCCTGCCGCACGCGGCGCACGTGCTGCCGCGCCTGCTCGGCCTGCTTCTTGACGGCCTTCTGCAGCTCGGCGCGCGTCTCCTTGGACATCCTGCACGGCCGACAGCGTCAGCACCGACCACCATAGCATGCAAGGCAGACACCCGCGACGCACTCACTTGGGGAACGAGATGTCGAGCGCGCCGGCGTCCTCGCGGATGGAGAAGACGGGGTTCATGGCCTCGACGGCCTTGCGCACGTCCTGCACGAGCGACGGGTCGTACACGGCCACGCTGAGCGAGTGCGGGCCCGACACGGACACCTGCGCGAGCTGCGCCAGCGCCACGTGCTGCCCGTACGCGGGCACGCGCAGCTCGTCGAACAGCCCGGCGTCCGCCTTGCCCGGGCGCATCTGCGCCAGCGCGCGCGTGAAGTTGAGCACGGCGCCCGTCATGTTCTTCTTGGCCTTGTCCAGCGTCGCCTGCGCGCCGACCTCGGCGTCCGCGTCCGCCGGCGCAGCGGCCGCCGCGTTGCCACCGCCCTTGCCCTTCTTGGCCGCCTTGGCGAACTGCCGCACCGACGACTGCCACGGCCGAGCCGCCACCGCCGCCGCGCTCGAGCGGATACCTGAAGCGACTAGAGGAGCAGCCGCAGCACCGGGTGCCGCGACAGCCAGCGCGCCGCGCGCCGAGCGGCCTGCGCTCTTGACCAGCACGCGCCACGCCATGAGATCCGATCGATTGCAATGTGCGATTGGCGCCGGATGAACGGCTCGCCGCCGATACCTCCGTCAATAGATATGGTATTGTATCGTATATCACACAGGTCTTGTCAATGCATTCGATAAAGATTGAATCAATATATAATAATAGATATACTCTGTCATTAATGTACTAATTTGTAGAGTCTAGAGGACACAAAGGTGGCGAGCGCACCCCATTCGAGCATGGGGAGGATGGCGGTGCCGCCCGCGCGTCGGTACTCGCTGCTGCAGCGGTCGGTGCGTGCGGCGCAGACGTCCGTGCGTCGGCTGGACTGGTGGCTGCTGCAGCGCATGCCCGGGCTGCCGAACCCGCCGGAGATGGAGCCCAAGCTACGGCAGCCGCGCTTCGTGGACCTGTGGGAGTTCACGCTGGCCGACCACGCGCGCAACCTGCGGCTCGCGTGGCGCGACTACCGCGCGTCGTTCGAGGAGCCGAGCGACGTGGACCTGGAGAAGAGCAAGCAGGAGGTGCGCGCGGCCGTGGACCGGCTGCGCGGCACCGTCGAGAGCAACGCGAGCAAGAACCTGGACTTTGTCGGCGAGCAGCTCGAGGGCACGCAGCTGCAGGCCAACCTGCAGGAGCTGCGGCGCGCGTCCGGGGAGAACGTCGCCTTCCTCAAGCACGAGCTGGAGCATGCGGCCGAGCGCGTGGACGCGGACGCCGTGCTGGCCCACGCGCGACAGACCATCGAGGAGAACCGCAGCAAGGACGACGTGGCCACGACGCTCAAGAAGAACGTGGCCGAGCTCGCCGAGCTCGTCAAGGAGGGCCGTGACGTCGCGCTGCAGCTCGACAAGCAGGACGTGGAGCGCGTCAAGACGGACCTCCAGTCCTGGGTCGCCGACAAGCTCATGGTCGGGCAGGACGTGCTGCTCGCCTTCATCCGCGGGTACCGGGAGGGCAAGCAGCTCGAGCTCGAGCGGGAGGACGCGCTGCTGCTCACGGTCGCGCGCCAGGCCGCCGAGGAGCAAAAGGAGGTCGTCAAGGAGCATCTGGACCGCTTCATGGCCGCCCAGCGCGAGAAGCAGCGCCTCGAGCAGGAGCAGCAGAAGCAGAAGCAGAAGCAGAAGAAGGCCGACCCGCAGCAGGAGAATGCAGGAGAAGGAGGCAGCGACGCGGGTGACACGGGCGAGCAGAGCGGCGCGGTGCCCGGCCAGTCCAGCAAGACGCAGGCATAAGCAGTAAGAACGATGTGATGGACACGCAGGTCGGCTTGTTGTGCCCTGTGCCACCCACAAGAAGTGAGCTGCGTGTGCATGGCGCGTGTGGTGTTGACAGGGATCCGAGGCGAGGATCTCCCGGCAACGGACGGTCGCGCGCGCCAAAATATCCCGAGAGCAGCTCGCGGCGCTTCGCCGTCAATCGCCGGCGCCTTCAGAGCTCGAGTCCGTGCGTCGAGGGCCCCTGGAGATTGCCAGCATGCCGCAGAAGGACCCGGAGGAGCTCGTGCGGCTCGAGAAGGTCAACTTCTCGGACGACGAGGACGACGACGGCTTCCAGTACGCGGCCGTGGACGACGACGGCGGGTTGGGAGGCAGCGTGAGCGGGCTCAACGCCTCCGGCACGGGCGTCGGTGTGCTGGATGACGAGGAGGAGGAGGAAGAGGACTTTGCAGCGGTGCTGCGGAACCTGAACAAGAGCACAGCAGCGCGGGGTCCGTCCGACGTGTCGGCGTCGGCTCCGAGTGACAGCGACGGCGTGCTGAACGACGGAGGGCGTCGCCATTCCCAGCAGCAGTCGTCGCTCTCCTCCTCCTCGTCGTCTCCGAACCAGAACGTGCCGCACACGCAGGTGCGGCCGGCGGTGGTGGACGACTTCGTGCGCAACTTCCTCATCAAGGTGGGCATGGCGCGCACGCTGGACGCGTTCAACCACGAGTGGTACGAGCTCGTGGCCAAGGGCAAGCTGCAGGAGGAGGACGTGGGCGTCGTGCCCGACATCTACGCGCGCAACGAGGCGCTGGACGCGCAGGTCAAGGAGCTGCGGCGCACGCTGGACGAGACGCAGCGCGTGACGGAGAAGGCCAAGGGCACGTGGGACAAGTTCCGGCAGCAGCGGGACGTGCACAAGATGCACCACCAGCGCGTGCTGCAGGAGAAGGACGCGCTGGCCGGCAAGATCAGGAAGCTCGAGAAGCACGTGGCTGCCTACGAGCCGTTGCTGCAGGAGCTGCGCGCCAAGTACGAGAACTCGATGAAGGAGAAGATGCTCATGCGGCTCGAGCGCGACCGACAGGCGGCCAAGGCCGAGGCGCTCGAGGCGCAGCTCAAGGCGCTGGCGTCCGCCTCCACCTCGGCAGCGTCCTCCTCCTCCTCCGGCCAGTCGCGCGGGGCCAGCTCGGCGCCGGGAGCCTCGTCGTCTTCCTCGTCGACTGGTCCGTCACTGACGGCGCTGTCGACGTCCAGCAAGGGCTCGAGCAAGAGCGGCGGCAAGAAGAAGACGGACTCGGGCTCGTCCTCCAGCGCCGCGTCGTCGGGGTCCTCGACCGCGACCGAAGCCGCCAAGCTCCCTGGAGACGGCGTGAACCCGTTCGTGGACAAGCGGTTCGAGCCGGCGGCCGCCGAGCGCATGGAGCTGGTCAAGACGCTGCCCGCGCACGGGCAGTCGGTGGCAGCGCTGGCGTTCCACCCGCGCAACGCGATCGTGGCGACGGCGTCGGACGACGCGACGTGGAAGCTCTGGTCGGCGCCCGCGGGCGAGCTCATCATGAGCGGCGAGGGCCACCGCAGCTGGCTGGCGGGCGTGGCCTTCCACCCGCGCGGGTCGCACGTGGCCACGTCCTCGGGGGACAACACGGTCAAGCTGTGGGACTTTGTGGGCGCCGCGTGCGCGCTCACGCTGGCGGACCACGCGCACCCCGTGTGGGAGAGCGCGTTCCACCACGACGGCGACTTCCTCGTCAGCGCGTCCATGGACCACACGTGCAAGCTCTGGGACCTGTCAACGGGCCGCTGCCGCCGCACGCTGCGCGGCCACGTCGACTCGGTCAACAGCGTCTGCTTCCAGCCCTTCACGAGCAACGTGTGCTCGGCCTCGGGCGACAAGACCGTCTCGGTTTGGGACCTGCGCGCCGGTCTCTGCGTCCAGACCTTCTACGGCCACCAGAACGCCTGCAACAGCGTCTCGGCCGCGCTGCAGGGCGACGCACTCGTCTCCTGCGACGCCGACGGCTTCGTCAAGGTCTGGGACGTGCGCATGGTGGCCGAGCGCGCCTCGCTCGACGGCGGACACAGCCCGCTCAACTCGGTGGCGCTGGACCGCAGCGGCAAGGTGCTCGCGGCCGCCTGCGACGACGGCAGCGTCAAGCTCTTCAGCCTCAAGACGGACGCGCTCGTCTCCGAGCTGCGCGGCCACGAGGGACCCGTCCAGGTGCGTGGCTCGCTATGCATGTCTGTGGCGAACGCGTTGATGGCGGTGGGGGACTCACGAGTCGCTGTCTGCGCGCGTCTAGTGCGTCAAGTTCGACCCGAATGGCCGCTTCCTGGCCTCGTCCAGCTCCGACTGCACGCTGCGCCTGTGGTCCGCGTAGGAGCCAGGGCCAAGACGGACGCGAGCACAATGCAAAGCCGTGTCGTCTCATTCATCTATAGCCTTGATCGAGCGCTCGCGTGCTGCCGCCTTGCCCCTCGCCGACACCTGTCGCTGCCTGCCTCCGCTGCCTGTGACTTCTATACATAAATACCCTCGCGGTCTTCTATCGCGTGCCTCGCGGCGCGTGTCCTCGTCCAGGTCGTCGGCTTCCCACACCACGCGAGCACTTCGGCGCTGCTCTCGGACAGCGCGCGTCTTCCTCCGCAAAGGGCCTCACAGACTGCGCAGGCGCTCCTTCTTGCCGCCGTACTCGACGCGCAGCGCGAGCTTGTAGAACTGCACCTGGCCCGCGAGGCACAGGAAGACGGCGAGGAAGAGGAAGATGAGGCGCCAGAGCACATTGGGGAAGAGGCCCCAGGTGCTCATCCAGACGATCCAGAACTCGGCCACCACGAGCCCCGCCACGTAGATCCAGAACTGCTTGACGTACACCACGGGGGGCATCGCCACGTCCGGCTGCGGGTTCCAGAAGTTGGACAGGACGCACGCGAAGTAGATGTGCAGGAAGACGTTCATCAGGATCGTCAGGCTGTAGCCGTAGTGCACCGGAGTCAGCGGGTGGATCAGCGACGGCGGGTACCGCGCCGCGAGCACGACCAGCACGACGCGCAGGCCCAGGTAGGCGCGGCGGGCGAGCTTCGTGTGGCGCATCGACAAGCCCATGCACTTCTTCTGCAGCTCGACCAGCGGGAGCGTCACGCGCAGCGCGTACAGCACGCCCGTGAGCACGGCCAGCGCCATGAAGAACCCGAAGAGCGTCTTGGAGGCCTCCTCGAAGCCGTACTCCTCCTGGCTGGACGGCAGCGTCGCGCGGATGTCCTGCCACACGGCGTGCAGGTCCATGAAGAAGGACGCCCACCAGTACCAGGGCTTGAGCACGGGCGCCATGGGGAAGCCGACCGTGAGCGCCGGGATGGGCCGCGCCGACTCGACGACGACCTTGACGGGGCTGATGGGCGACGTCATGGACGCAAAGTGCCGCAGGTAGAACAGCTTCCAGTGGTACTGCTCGTAGAAGTACTTGTGGTTGATGTTGTACCCGACGGGGAGGCGCATGCCGTCGGGCATGGCGATCTGCTCGTCCTGGTCCTCGTCGACCGCGTCGCCGTCGTCGCGCAGGCGCTTGAGCTGCGCCATGGCCAGCGCCGACGTGGGCGTGAACAGCTCGGCCTTGCGCAGCATCTTGCTGTACATGGACGAGAGGAACCCCTGGTCGGCGCCGTCGAACGACTCGACCTTGCCGAGCCCGCCCAGCAGCCGCTGGTACTCGTCCGCGGACGGCGTGACGACGAGCAGACCCGTGTGGAAGTGGCACGGGTTCATGAAGACGGCGCAGAAGGCGCCGCAGAGGAAGAGCTCGTCGGCGTTGCGCACGAGCACGTTGTCGGCGTCCAGGTAGACGACGCGCTCGTACTGCAGCAGGTTCCACACGTGCAGCTTGTTGAGCGTGTAGATGAAGTTCTTGTTGCGCAGCGTGCCGCCGATGAAGGGGTTCTCGATGTTGGTCACGTCCAGCACGCGGCAGCCGATCTCTCGGAACAGCCGCTTAGAGCGCTCCGTGACCGAGTCCGAGGCCAGCACCACAAGGTCGTACGGCGTCTCCGTCAGCTTGATCGATTGCATCAGCACCTGGATGCCCAGCACGTACTCGGCGTCGCGAGACGTGCCCTCGTAGTGCACCGTCACGTACGCGAACCGGCTGGGCGGCCGCTCGCCAGGAACGACGCCCATCTTCCCCTCCGCCGCAGCCATGCCGGTACAGGTGGTCACCGCCAGCAGCAGCAGCGCCAGCAGCGCGCGCATACTGGCGGGTCGTCGCCGCCGGCCGAGAGGAGTCGGCGGCATCTTCAGCGAGTTACAGAGCGGGTCCGCGTGCTCCAAAGGCACAGGGACGCAGCGCAGAGACCGCACTTGCAGCGGAGCGCGGGGAGGAAGGCGCAGGCCCGCGGCGGAGCGAGGGAGCGAGCGAAGAAGCGAGCGCGGAGCGAGCGCCGGGGCCGCAAGAGCGTCTTTGGCGCCGAGCGGAGAAACGGAGGGGGGCGGTCGACGATGGCGAGCAGGTCACCAACCTCCGCTCAAAGCAAATTGTACAGATATCGTAGTTATGGAGGTCTAGTAGTCGCATATTGGTATCTTTGAACAGACCATAACATACTACTATTGTATTTCGTATGTATTTCAACAGGTTTATTGTCGCCGCCATCATCGCTCTTCAATAACGCAAACCATTCCATCCACAGCATCACATTTCATTCATCAATATAGTGAAAGGTCGCGCGAAGGTCGCGCGTCGCGCCGCCAGTCGCTGTGAAACGCTGCACCCGCGCCAGTGAAAGGCAACCAACCCGCGGCCGCCGCATTGCATTCGAGCAAGTCGCCACCCGCCGCCTGTCTACCCGGGAAGCCTCTGTCCGCGTGCCCGCCCGCTTCCCCCCGAGCCCCCGACCGACCCTGACAGACTCGCGCTGGCCGCCATGGACCCGTTCACGGAGCTGCGCAAGCACGCGGGCTCCAACCACCCGCAGAAGGCCAAGGTGCGTCGCTTCCTCTCGCTTCGTCCCCGCACTTTCTCGTTATGGCAAGGCTCCTAGCGGCGTGCTGACTAACACCGGCTGTGTGTGCGCTCCCGCAGCTCAACATCGTGCTGAGCGCCATCACGGACGTCATCTACGACCGGCGCGGCAGCGGCCCGCAGCGCGAGCGGCCCATCTCGAGCACCGAGTACTTCGCGGCGCTCATGACGGCGCTCGAGGCGGCCTCGGGCTCGCACAGACAGGAGATCACGCAGCTACTGGCTCTCGCGCTCCCCGTCGTGCCGGAGCCAGTGCTGCGCGCCAAGTACCCGGCCGTGGCCAAGTGCCTGATGCAGGTCATCCAGGAGGCCGACGGCGAGGCCGCGCTCCTCCGCTCCGGCAGCGCCTGCCTCGGGCTCGCGCTGCTGGCGCAGGAGCCGTCCGCGGCCGCCTGGGCTCGCCCGGAGCTGCTGCGCGCCTTCCAGCTGCTGCTGGCGCTCGCCATGGACCCTCGCCCCAAGATTCGCAAAGCCGGGCAGAAGTGGACCACCGACATCCTCGAGCTGCACGCCGAGCACAAGTGCGATGCGCTGTCCACGCACATCGCCAGCTTCTCGGAGAATGTCTTTGCGTCCGCATCCACCGGCAAGGACGAGGCGCGGCTCGTGCTGCTCATTGCCTTCCTCAAGTCGGCGCTGCCGCTGCTGCAGCGCAAGGTCGTGTCCTCGCTCGTCGAGGCGCTCGCCAAGTTCGTGTCGTCCTCGGTCAAGAACCTGCGCCTGGTTACCTTTGAGGCCTTCTCTGCGCTCACGACTGCGACTTCTTCCAAGCTCACGCAGGACGCGCTTGTCAAGATCCTGTCGATTGTGCTCGGTGCCGACGCCAACACCGTCCAGGAACCCGAGGTGGCGGTGCACGCTGTTCGCATTCTGGAGACGGCGCTTGTCCGGCTGTACACATTCAACGAGCCCGCTGCGCGCGAGATGCTGCCGCGTGTGGTTGTCATGATCTGTGCGCACTTTGAGACCCCGAGCGCCATGGTGCAGAAGCAGAGCGCGCGCTCGATGTTGCTGCTGCTCTCGCAGTGCCTGCCGCCGACTGTTCTCGAGGAGCAGGCCACATACACGGATGTCGCGCGCATTCTGTCGTCGCTTGAAAGCCTAATGACGCTGCGCTTCCAGAGCGCGTGGAAGCACGTGTTTACGCTGCTGGCTGATCTGTACGAGTTCTACGGCGAGGTCAGCTACCCGGCGTTCAACCCCATCCTGAAGACGTGCTGCGAGCTGCACGAGGCGGCCGAGCAAATGCCTGGCAACAGCAAGAACACGACCGATCTGTTCGCGAAGGTCGCCGGCGCAGCCATGTCTGCGATTGGACCTCGTCAGTTCCTTCAGCTTCTGCCGATCGACCACCCGACGGAGATCGTGAGTGAGAAGCGCCTGTGGCTGCTGCCTCTGTTCAAGGAGAACCTAAAGACGTACCCGTGCGAGCTGGACTTCTTCGCCTCCAAATTCCTCGTGCTTGCGCGCGACTGCGAGGCCAAGACCCGCGAAGACAGCGTCACGCCGCTGATGGCCAAGAAGTATCAGATGCTGTCGATGCAGATCTGGGGCCTCTTCCCGAGCTTCTGCGCGAACGCCGTCGACATTGACACCAAGTTCAAAAGCGTCGCCAAGGTGCTCGCGAACGCCATGTCGGACAAGCGGTATCCGGAACTGCGCCTCGCAGTCTGCCAGGGTCTCCAAGCGCTCGTCAAGAAGACCCGCGTGCTGAAGTCACGTCGTGCGCGCCACGACTACGATGACGACGATGAAGAAGCGGAGGATGACGGGGAATACGACCATTACGACGATGACGACGACGACGACGAAGAGATTGACGAGGAGAAGCTCGCTCGTGACCGCGCTGCGCTTGGCAAATACTCGAGCCGGTACCTCCCGATCCTGATCACCTTTGTCGAAGAGCTGGACACGGAGAAGGATGCCGACAGCGCTCAGATGTACGTGATGCGCGTGCACCTCGATTGGTCGGCGAGCATTACTGACCCCTGTTCTTGTGTTGTTTACTCTCACGATGCAGTCTGCTGGACACCATTGAGGGCTTTGCTTCGCTCGCTGAGGCTACTTTCGTCGCTGGGTTGTTCAAGAAGATCATGCAGAAGCTGCTGGAGGCGACCACGATGGCGAAGAAACTCGAAGCGTCGGGCGAGGGCGGTGCCAAGTCTGTGAACAAGAAGGCGCTGCAGCTGAAGCGCACGGCGCACGCGGAGATGAGTCTTGCGATGGCGCTCATCAGCCACATGGACGAAGAAAGCATCAACCTTCTCTACCGTGTCATTAAGCCGTACCTGCTTGACGACACGGATGCCCCGATGCAGAAGCGTTCGTACGCTGTGCTCGTGAGCATCTGCGACCATCACCCGTCGTTCATGGTGTCGGAGTCGAACCTGCAAGACATGACGGGCTCGATCTGCGAGTCGCTGCTGACGTGCTCGATCCCCGCCAAGAAGATGCGCCTGCGCGTGCTCGTTCACCTGATCAACGCCATGGCTGGCGTTGACGGCACCCATGCGAAGGAGTTCATCCCGAACCTTGTTGGCGAGATCATGCTCTGTACCAAGGAGGCAAACGGCAAGGCGCGCGAGGCGGCTTTCGAGCTGTTGATCGCCATGGCGAATCTCATGAAGTCCAAGGACCCTGCCAACGGTCTGATGGAGTACCTTCAGATGGTCCTCGGTGGTCTTGCCGCGCGTACGCCTCACATGCGCAGCGCGTCGGTTATCTGTTTGAGCCGTCTCGTCTTCGAGTTCGGCCGCACGGACGACGTGATCCAGCAAGCGATGCCTCAGCTGCTCAAGACGGTGCTGATGCTGCTGCACGAGAAGGCTCGTGAGGTCATCAAGAGTGTCATCGGCTTCATGAAGCTCGGCATTGCGATGCTTCCCAAGGAGCAGCTTGAGGAGTACTTGTCCGACATTATCAACGGTCTTCTTGTGTGGATCGGCGAAAGCAAGAACCGCTTCCGTGCCAAGACGCGCATCATCCTGATCAAGCTGTGCCGCAAGTACGGATACGAGCGTATCGCTGAGCTGGTGCCCGAGGAGGACCGAGCTTTGATCAAGCACATCAAGAAGACGAAGGAGCGCGAGGACAAGAAGAAGTCGGAGCTGTACGCGGAGCGTGCCAACAAGAAGGCCGCGTCCTTCGAGGCGTTTATGGCTGATTCGGACGACGAGGACGATGGAGAAGACCTTGAGGCAGCTGCGCAGTCGGTGCTGAAGCGCAAGAAGGATCTGCACAAGAAGAAGAAGGTGATTCGCGAGGATGAGCACGACATTGTGGACTTCCTGGACGCGAATGCGGCGGTCAAGAACATCTACAACGCTGGTGACGAGGACATGAGCGACGGCGAAGACGAGGAGTTCCAGACGACCAAGGATGGACGGTACGCGCCAGCGCTAGCTGCGAACGGTGTGCCATTGATCTCGAACGATTGTGCTGATGAATACCCTTGCTTTGAACGACAGACTCATCATTCCCGGCGGGGACGAGGACGGGGAGGACGGCAGCGACACGGACGACGAGGACATGATCAAGCAGGACGTGGCGTCTCGGCTGGAGCGCATGGGGCTCAACAACAGCCGCAAGAACGACGCTGGCGGCAAGCGCAAGCGTGGCACGGAGGATCTCGGCAAGGAGTACCGGTCGAAAAAGGCCGGCGGCGACATGAAGAAGAAGGGCAAGCTGGACCCGTACGCGTACATCCCGCTCGACCCGAAGCTCATGGCCAAGCGCAACAAGCGGTCTGCCGTCTCTCGCTACGGCGGCAGCGTCGGCAAGCGAAAGAACTCGCGCAAGTAAGGTAGCTATCCCGCTCCTCTTGCTGCCGGTGTGGCTGGTGGCCAAGCGTTCATGCGCTGGCGCCACGGCTGGCGGTGACAAACGCCAGCCAGCACGCGAGGTAATGTGGGATGCATTCATTAGTAGACTGAAGGCGAAGTCTCTGCGTCTTCTTCGTGTTGTCGATGCGACGCGAGTGAATATATATCGACGGCTTGCATGTGTGTGTGTCGATCCCTACGTGTCTGCTTGACGTTCTGCTCGTCCTTGTGCGTTGCTCCTCAGGCATTGCGACCTGCCCAAGCTGTCGACTCGAAGCGACTTCCTCCAACATGAGTCCGGCCCAGTCAATCCTCATGCGTCGTAGATGCGCATGACGGACCGGATGCGCGCTCTGCAGATCGGACACGTACGCGTGGACCGGATGATCGTGCGGAGACACGAGTGGCAGGCGGACAAGTGGCCGCACGGGGTGCATACGGCGTCTCGCGGGGCGTCCGCGCAGATCAGACACAGCTCGCGCGTTGGCTGGTCGTTCGCCGTCGTTGGCTCCGGCTCGGACACTTGCGCCGCTTCCTCGCCGCTGGCTGCGTCTTGCTGGTTCGCGACATTGACACCTTCGGTCTCCGCGTCTTGGCTGCTGCTGTCTTGGGTCGCCAGCTCGCGCTCCAGCTCGCGGCGCTGCCGCTGGTAGTCGCGGTACTGCTGGCGCAGCTGCTCCAGCGGTGACACGTCTTCGTCCGACGTGTTGATCACGGGGGCGAACGTCACGGTGCGCTCCGGCCGCGCAACACCAGCGCCGGCGCTCTGAGTCCGCTCCAGTCTTCGCTCCGACGGTGGGAACGGGTCGTTCTCGTCAACTTCCTCGACGGTTTGTGTGTTGGCTGTCGACCCCGCAACGATGGCGGTCGCCGCGAGATCGGCAGGCATCCGGTCGCTCGAAGGCTGAGACTGCAGCGCGAGCGACTGCCTCAGCTCGTGCGGCCAGTAGTACATCTCGTTGTCTGTCGACCGGAGCCCCAAGCTGCTGCTGGCGGTGAGCGAGCCGCTCCCAACGCCTCCGAGGTGCCGGGTGTGCGATCTCGAGAGCGCACGCATCCACGCGGCCAGCTTGGCCTCGTCGTCCGCGGCGAACACGACGTTGCGCGTCTCCGAGTCGCCGAACGACATGGTCTTCCTGCACACGGGAGCGCGCGTGAACTTGTCGCGAGAGACGTGCTGGCACATGACTGGCTTGCTCAGTGTGAAGGCGTGCGCGCGCTTGAGCCACGGGTAGCTGTCGGCCGAGCCGAAGCGGAACGCGGTCGCCGTCTCGTCCTGTAGCAGCACGGCCTCGGGCCGCACGGTGTCGCGGTCTTTGAAGACGCACAGCTCGGTGGCCGAGCGCGGGGCGTTGCACGCCAGCAGCACGCCCCAGCGCCGGCGCCAGCGGAACGTCCCGCGCAGGTACAGCCAGTCGGCGTGTACCTGCATCCTGTCGGTGAGCGCGCGGGCGACGAGCTTCCGATGGCGAATGCGTGCCACATCCAGCGGCGTGTGCCCTCGGCGGTTGACGGCGAACGGGTCGGCGCCTGCGACGAGCAGCAGCTCGACCACCATCGGGTCGTCGCCCTTGCCCTCGGCCGCGAAGTGCAGCGGCGTGCTCATGTCTTGCGAGAGCGACGTAGCGTTCGCGTTGGCCCCGTGAGCGAGCAGCAGCCGCACGCACTCAGCCGAGCCGTTCACCCTCCGCCCGCTCGACGCTGCGGCCACCATGAGCGCCGTCGTGCCGCGGCGGTGGTGCACCCAGTCGACCTGGTTGCGCGCCACGTCGTCTCCACCCTCGGTCGAGCCGCTCAAGAGCGAGGCGAGTCGCGCGTCGTCCCCGCGCTTGGCGGCCTTCCAGATCGCCTGGCACTCGGCGCGTGTCATACCTGCTGCGTGTGGCCACCCAGGTTGTCGTTGGTGAGCGTATGAGGTATCCGGACGATTCCAAAGTGAAGACGCTGGCGAGAAGCCTCCAAGGAGACGGTCTCGGTGAGCGGCCACCGCTCCAGCCGAGTTGGCGGCGTTCATTCCCCCGAGCAGCCGCAGGAACAAGCACAGAAGACGGCGCGAGGAGACCGTAGCCACCTCTCGGAGGTGATGGCCAGTAGTCGTGGCTGCCGCGCGTTGAAGCCATCTCCTTGGAGAACGATGGCTGTCATCATGGCTGCCATTGACGGGTGCCGCTTGGGTCCCACCTTCAAGCTCGGCGTTTGACTGCGACAAGCGATCGACTCACTCCTCGAGCGTCACGTGGCCGGATGAGACTGAAGAGCGTGTCGACCATTGTTACGCATGTTGCAGGCTGTCACCATGCTGTATTGACCATCTCGTACGTGCATGTGTGTGTATGTCTCTCGGGTTGAACACTACCGCCTGTGAGTCCTGAGCGACTCGCTAGTCGCGACTCGCCCGTTGCGGTCACGCGTCGTAGATGCGCATGACGCACTGCACGCGCGCGCGGCAGATCGGACACACGCGGTAGGTCTGCACGGCCGTCAGCAGGCATGCGTGGCAGGCCGCCAAGTGGCCGCACGGTGCGCACACCGAATCTCGAGGCGCCGACACGCAGATCAAGCACGCATCTCGCGGTCGATGCGTCTGCCGGGCGTCCTCTGCATGCGGAGACCCCGGCGGTCGTGTCTCCTGCTCAGGCCGGTCGTCCTGGGGTTGAGATTCGTCTCGCTGGTCCTCCGGTCGGCCAGCGGTGTCTGCAGCCACGGTGTCGTGGTCGTCCGCGTCTGCTGTCGTCGCCACGGAGGAGCTGTCGTCGCTCTCTTCCGGACGCGCGGCTCCACCATGGATGGACGATCCAAGTGGCGACGCCATGACGTGTGTCGTGGTCGCCAGCGAAGGCTCCGACTGCCGAGCGGGCGAGGAGGTCGCGCGGCGCCGTCTCAGCATCGTTCTCCTGCCCGTAGCGCGTTGGTCTCCGTCGGAGCGTGGCGAGGTAGGCGGCGAGGTGATCGGAGGTGGCGACGGCGCCGTCGCGCTCCTGTTCCTCGCTGGGATGGGCGGCTCGAACACCACCGCGCCACTCGTTTCGAGCCGCCCGACGTCCACGGGCCGCGTGTGCTCCGAACCAGCCGCGAGAGTCTCGCGCGGCCAGTAGAAGCTCTCGGCAGTCTCGCTCGTGTCGCCCGCGGGCGGAGGCGGCGTCAGCACGCGGATCCAGGCGTCCAGCCCCCCCTTGTCGTCAGCCGCAAACACGACGTTCGTCGTCTCCCGCCGACCGCGCGTCATGGTCTTCTTGCAGTGAGGCGCGCGTGTGAACTGCTGCCTGCCCACCGTCTGCCACAGGACCGGCCGGCTCGTCGTCAAGGCGAACGGGTGCCGGAGCCAGCGGTAGCTGTCGCTGGACGCGAACGGCAGCAGGCTCGTGTGCTCGTCCAGTAGCACGACGGCCTCGGGCCGCACGTGGGCGGGCGACGCGTAGATGCACAGCTCGGTGGCCTCGCGCGCGGCGTCGCAGGCGAGCAGCACGCCCCAGCACTTGCGCCAGCGGAAGGCGCCGCGCACGTACAGCCAGTCGGCGTGCACCGTCATGTGCTCGAGCAGCGCGCGCGCCACGAGGCTCCTGCCGTGGATGCGCGCCTCGTCCAGCGGCGTGTGGCCCTTGCGGTTGAGGCGGAAGGCGTCCGCTCCTGCGAGCAGCAGGTTCTCGGCCGCCGCCGGGTCGGCGCCGTGTATGGCCGCGTAGTGCAGCGCCGTGTTCAACTGCTGCGTGTTGTCCACGGCGTTCACGTCGACGCCGCGCGCAGCAAGCAGCACGCTGACAGCCGCAGCGCCTCGCCGGCTGGACGCGGCTGCCATGAGCGGCGAGGTGCCCTTGCGGTCGTGCAGCCAGTTGAGCCGCCGCGTGTGCACCCAGCTGTCGGGGTCGCGGCCCACGTCGTCCAGCGACGCCTCCAGCAGCGCGAACAGCTTCTCCTCGTTGCCCTGGCGGGCCGCGCGCCAGATGGCCACGTTCTCGCCGCGCGCCACCGACGGCCACGACTGCCGCAGTCGCGTCATGCGTGCCGAGTGCTCCGGCGTCGCCTATTGCCGATTCGGATGTGAGCGCTTGGGGTTTTCCGCCGCGCGGAGACGGCGACGCGCCTCGCCAGGCTGTCGCAAGCTGGGGCCGGACGCAGACGCATGGTGTACATCATCCCTGTCCTCGCTGCTGCGCTTGGTGCCCTGCGCGCAAGCCCAGAGGCGGCGGGAAACATCCATGCGTCGCATGGGTTGGCTGGGTGAGGTGGGACCATTTGCAGTGAACTTTTGGCTCACGGGTCTGTTTTGTTCTGTCCGGTTGGAACCGCCGTCCATGTTCTTTCAGAACTCCTCTTTATCCGTTGTGAGGCTGTATGGGAGGGACAAGATGTCGTTCTGGGTGCCGCGTCCATCAACACCTTCCAGCATGGAGAACGCCTCCATCCGCCTCCATGCGACTCGCATGGGCGTCACCTACAGTGTAGGACGCACGCCTGCGGGTCTGTGATCGCAGCTCTGATGCAGCTCTGATGCAGCTCTGACACATGCCCGATGGTCGCCCATGAGAACTCTCCGCGCCGCTTCCTGCAACTCCAGCCACGACACATCCGGAGGATACGACATGGTGCAGCACCATTGGTGGCGAAATCAAGCCATCGCAATGCGTCCATTGCGTCCTGGACGCTCTAGATTTACGGCGGTATCTATGCTACAGAGCTTGCGGCCGTGCTCAGGACGTGAACACCCGCACGACCGAGTGCACGCGCGCGCGGCAGATCGGGCACTTGCCGCGCGTCTGCAGCGTCGCCGCGCGCAGGCACGGGTAGCACGCGGCGAGGTGGCCGCACGGCGCGCAGAGCGCGTTGCGCCGCGCGCTGGCGCAGATGACGCACCGGTCGCCGTCCTCGCCCTCGCCGGCCGACAGCCTCTCGGTCGCTGCCCGCTCGGCCCTGGCGCCGAGCGGCGACCACGCGGCGTGCGTCCTTGCGTCGCCGGTCAGCGCCGCGGTCCACGCATCCCGCTCCTTGTCGCAGTCGGCGGCCAGCGCCAGCTCGCGGATCTGGACGCTGCCGCGGCTCAGCGTCCGGCCTGAACTCTGGTCGCGCGTGTAGCGCTGGTTCTTCTTCATGTCCTGGTAGATGACCGGCCGGTCGAGCCGGAATGCGCGGACGCAGTCGGCCGGACACTCGGCCGGACTGAGCGAAAGCTTCTTGCTGCGGGATGGAGACGCACACGCTCCGCACTGCGTTGCCGGGTCGATGAGCACCACCGCATGCGGTCGCACGTCTGCCGGCGAGCGGAACAAGCAGAGCTCCGAGTTCGCTCCGTCGGCGCTGGTGGCGGCCAGCACGCCCCACCACCGCCTCCAGTCGGCGGCGTCGCCCCACTGCACGCTCAGCCAGCCGGCGTGCACCTGCATGTGCGTCGCGATAGCCCTGGCGGCGTCGGCCCGGCCGCTTCTCCGCGCCACGTCGATGGGCATGAGCCCGGCCGCGTCCAGCGCGTACACGTCGGCGCCGGCGGCGAGCAGCAGCTCTGCAGCCAGTGCATCGGGGCTCTGTGCCGCGCAGTGCAGCGCCGTGCTGCGCGTCTGGGTGTCGGCCACGCGCACGTCGGCGCCGAGCTCGAGCAGCAGCCGCACGGCCTCGGCACCTGCGCGGTCCTTGGCCGCGGCCATAAGCGGCGTCGTTCCCTTGGTTGGGTGCGGCAAGTCGACGCTGGAGGCCAGCGCCGGGTGCGCCTTGAGCAGCGAGCGGGCGAGCAGCACGTCGCCAGCGGCACACGCGCGCCACAGGTCCATCGGGTCGGCGGGGAGGCGGCTTTTGGCCGGCGACGCGTCCGCCCGCCAGCCGTAGACGAGCGCCGACTGCTGAAGGCCCAGCATGGACGGGGAGGAGGCTGGTTGGCTGTGGTCTTGTGTCGGTCGAGGGGAATGGTCAAGTGAGCGCCGCGGTGGTAAGGCGGCGGCAGCGGATGAGTCGGAGACGCGCCGCCTGCGACGTGTGCACCCGACTAAACACAACGGGAGAAACACGCGAAGGGTGTCGGAAGTAAATGGAAAAAAGGGAATTGGAGGCACGAACGAACTGCATATAGCCCTTCCAGCTTCGCCTCGTTGTGCCGTGCGCGATCTCGATGACACCAGCACTTCCTCCGTCCAGCGAGAGGCGGGTGGTCATGGGTGATCATGGGGTCTAGACCCGGCTCCTCATGGATTCCCCGACAGGAACAGGAGACAGCTCGGCTAGTCGTGGAGAGATCGGCATTCACGCGCGTCTGGTGTCGGACGCGCGTGTGATGGAAGTGCCGACGCCGTTTGGTGCATTTTACTTGATTAAAGTATGTGAAAGTAGCCTTTTGAAGTTGAGTCCTGCCTCGTGCGGGCAGACACCGCGGCAAAGACTCATCAGCTCAAAAAGTGAATCTTGACAAGAACGCGATTTGATTGGCGGAGTGAGAATCTAATGTCAACTAGTGGCCAATCAGCGACGCCATACGCACTTTTCTGCTGCAAAATGACATCTTCAAACTCGAAACGTCGCCAGGTCGCAGGCGGCAGCGCATCACTCGCCCAGGCGCTTCATGATGGTGTGAGCCCATCGAGATTCGAGTGCTGAACCAACGCCCAAGCCACTCAAAGCGAACCTGCTGGCGGTGAGATGTCAGTGTCAGTCCGTCCGCCAGCGCATTATCGGCGGCGACGACACGTCGAGGTGCTTCCGCAGGAGATCCCAGCCACGAGCAATGCAGGCATGCGACTGGGTTTCGGACAGTGAAACAAGGGCCTTGTTCGAGACGGTCGAATCGAAACGATACTATAAACTTGACGGCACCGCTCAGCAGTCGTAGACGCGGACGACCGTGTCCACGTGGGCGCGACAGATCGGGCACTCGGCGGACGCCTGCACAATGGTGCGCAGACAGGAGAAGCAGCCCGCGATGTGGCCGCACGGGACGCAGATGGCGTCGCGCGGGGCGTCCATGCACACGACGCAGTCCCTCGCCGACAGCGTCCCTGGTTGCGCGTAGTCCGTGGACGACGACGACCTCTGCTCTCTTGGTGCTTCCGCGCTGGCTTCGAACGAGCTGGAGCGATCCAGGCTCGTCGGTAGCGGGAACAGCTCGGCTTCGTTGTCGACGAATGTCGGGGCGGAAGCGCGCAGTGACAGCTCGCGGAAGGGAGGGCTCCCCAGCGACTGCGACGACAGTTTGGAGCTCAAACCAGGCGCTGAGGACCCGACCATCTCCACAGACGCTTCGCTGAAGCTCGCAGACTGCTCGGGCTCAGCAGAGAATGTCGCCGACCGCACTCGCGGGCTCTCGCTTGACAGTTCCACATCGGTGACCGGGAAGACGGTCACCGTCAGCGCGACCTCCGACGGGTGCGGCCTCGGGAGTGGGAACAGCTCGATGGGGCGTCCCTCCATCACCTGCATCCACGCCTCCCGGTCCGTCTCCGAGTCCGCGGCGAACACATAGTCCGACGAGCTGGTCATGCCGTAGCCTTGGGTGCGGCCGGTCACAGGGTCTCGACGGTACCGGTGGCGGCGAACGCGCTGGTAAATAACGGGTTTGCTCAGCTTGAAGGCGTTGGCGCGGTCCATCCAGAGCGAGTCCCCGTTGGCGGACGCGGAGTACAGCAGCGCCTCCACTGGCTGGTCCACCTGCAGGATGTACTCCGGGTGCGCCGCGCTCGGGTCCTGGAACACACACAGCTCCCTCACCGACCGGTCGGCGTTGCACGCGATCATAGCGCACCAGCGCCGCCTCCAGATGGGCAGGATGGCCTGCGAGCGCACGTACAGCCAGCCACTGTGGATGCTGAGTGCCGCCGTGAGCGCCGCGGCCGCCTCCTTCCTCCCGCGCAGCCGCGCCACGTCCAGCGCCGAGTGGCCGCTGCGGTTGACCACCAGCGGGCTCGCGCCGGCGTGCAGCAGGAAGTCCACCTGGGTCACGCGGTTGGCGTACGCGGCGTAGTGCAGCGCCGTGTTCCGGCGCTTGGTCTGGTCCACGAGGTCCAACTCGGCGCCGTACTCGATCAGCGCCTGCACGGCCGGGCCGCCCGACCGCTTGCGCGCGGCCGCCATGAGCGGCGTCACGCCCGCCGTCGGGTGGAAGTAGTTGGCGAGCGCGCGCGGGTCGCTGGCGGCGCTCAGGAGCGCGCGCAGCTTGCCGAAGTCCCCGCGCCGCGCCGCCCTCCAGACCGCGCGGCCCGACTGGTCGTCGTACGAGCGCATGTTCACCCGATAGGGAGAGGGGAGAGGACTCCGCGGGTGCTCGAGGCGGGGCGAGGCGAATGGAGGAGTGAGAGGCTGCCGAGGTGGTCACGGATCTGCAGGCGAAGGTGGCGGAATGTTGGTTGCTGCCAGGTGCGAAAAAGTGGTCGCGCAGTCGCTTGGCGCACCCACAACTGTCAAAATCGTGTTTTGTATCAGTAGTATATGTGAATTCGCGAGTGTGAAGAACTTAGTTAAGTTAGTGTAGACAGAAACATGGAGAAAAATCCAACTGACTGGTGGCACGCAGTGTTTACCCACTTGGGCCGCTTCAACACGCGAGCGACCTGCTCTTCGACGACGCGTTGGACATGTCTGGCGGCGCCGTGATGGTGATCACCTCGGCGTCATGTCGTCATCCTCGCGGCAATTGTCGGACGCTCCTCCCAGTCCCCATGCGACGGCTTCCGGCATTCTGTCCAGGCGAACGCGACTACATGAGCAGCTCACCAAGTCAAGAAGCGAAGAGCAACACACCAAGCGTATAAATGCGATGCTCGCGTCTTGTTGAGAACGGTTTAGCTCGCGCGGAGGAGAGGAGACACTCGCCTCCTCCGCCCGACGATCCCCAGCCAAGGGAGGCGAACTACGAGAGGGGGCCAATCGTACAGCAAACGACCAAAGTACACACTCTCATCAGTCCGATCCGCCAGCTTAGAGACGGTCGTAGAAGCGGTCGAGGGGAGGCACCTCCGGCGCCAGGCCCTTGCGCACGCGCACGCCCGTCACGAGCTTGCCCGACATCGAGTTGGCGTCGAGCGCGTCACCGGCAACAACCTGGTAGTGGTTGAACACGCACTGCGGGAACGCCTTGCCACCCGTGCTCTGGCGAAGGTCGGCCGTGAAGCCGAACGACTCGTTCACGGGCAGGTACGCCTTCAGCTGCATCATCGGCGTACCCGGGCGCTGCTCCTCGGCGAACACGTGGCCACGACGGCGCGTCAGCACACCGTAGCAACCGCCAACGGCGTCCTGCGGCACCTGGATGTCCGCAAGGAACACCGGCTCCATGAGGGCCGGGCCCGACGTCAGCTGGCACGCGTACACGACACGGCGCGTCGTCGGCAGGATCTGGCCCATACCGCGATGGATCGCATCGGCGTGGAGCACCACGTCGAGCAGGTTCACGCGCATGCCGCGCACAACCTCCTCGCACAGCACACCGTCCTTGGTCGCCCAGTTGAAGCCGCCAAGCACAGACTCCTTGATCTCGTTCAGGTACGACACACCCTTGGTCTGGTCCACGAACAGGTTGGCTCCGTTGCCGTCCGGGCCGTAGCCCCAGATCTTACGGGCGTCCGTCACGTCCCAGCCGTGGTTGTCCGCAAGGTAGCGAGCGCGGAGCTTCTGGTCGTGGCGGGGCTCCACCTCGGCCTTGCCCTCCTCGATCTCGTCCGTCAGCTCGTCGCCGAGCGGGCCGGCGTTGCAGAAAAGACGGTTGTGCTTGTTCGGCGACTTCGACAGGCACGTCTTCTCCGAGTCGGTCGTCACCGTCTCACGGTACGTCACAACGGGCTCCGAGATCTTGACCTCCGTGCCCATGAACTCCTCCTGCAGGTCCTTCAGGCAAATCTCCAGGTGGAGCTCACCGGCACCGGCAATGATGTGCTCGCCCGACTCCTCGGTGTAGCACAGAACCATGGGGTCCGACTTGGCAAGACGCTTCATGCCCTCCACAAGCTTGGGGAGGTCCGACGCGGTCTTCGGCTCCACGGCGACACGCACGACGGGCGACACCGAGAACTTCATGGTACGGATCGTGTGGCCCGACTCCGACGTGGTGATCGTGCCCGACTTCAGCAGGTACTGGTCCACGCCGACGAGACCGCACGTGTTACCGGCCGGAATGTCCGGGGTCTGCTCCACGTAGCGGCCCATCATGATGACCGTACGCTGGATGTTCTTCACCCACAGGTCCGTCTTCTTGCCCGGCACGTAGTTGGGGCCGAGGAGACGCACCTTCTGGCCCGTCGCGATCTTGCCCGCGAACACACGGCCGAACGCGTAGAAGCGGCCCTTGTCCGACGTCGGCACCATCTTCGACACGTACATGACCAGGGGACCGTTCACGTCGCACTTGCGGATGGCGTTGGCGCACTCGTCGTCCAGGGGACCGTCGTACAGAGTGTCCACACGGTACTTCTGGGCCGTCACGGGCGACGGCAGGTGCACGACGATCATCTCAAGGACGGCGTCGGCAGCCGGCAGCCAGCGCTGCATCACGCGCTTCAGCAGCGGCTTGCCCGACAGCTCCTTCTCGTCCGACTTGAGCTCCACGCCCACAGCCTTCATCATCTTCTCGAACTTCTGCTTCTTGTCGTTCATGATGGCGTCGAACATCTTGATGATGGGGTCCATGATGAACTGGCAGAAAGCACGCTTCAGCGTGTTGCCGGCGTTGTTCTTGGACGTCCACTTCTTGTTGTCGGCGTCGAAGTACCAGTCGCCCCACAGCTTCTGCATCATCTTCGACTCCTCAATCCCGAACTTCTTCGAGTAGAGGCGAGCGAACTTCTTCAGGGTGAAACCCCACTGGTGCAGACCCGAGCCGAACGCAACCGTTCCGCGGTCAGGGTACACCTGCACGTCGCCGAGCTTCTCGTCGAAGTACGTGGCAATCACGACGTTGACCGTCTCAATGGCACGGGAGAACGACTGGTAGCAGTCCTCCGGCTCCAGGTGCAGCTCGAGCAGAGCACGGTCGACCTTGTTCACCATGAGCACCGGCTTGACACGCTCACCGATGGCCTGGCGCAGCACAGTCTCCGTCTGCACGCAGACGCCCTCAATGCAGTCCACGACCACAAGGGCACCGTCCGTCACACGCAGAGCGGCCGTCACCTCCGACGAGAAGTCGACGTGACCGGGCGAGTCGATCAGGTTGATCAGGTACGAGTTCTTCGAGATCACAACCTCCGACGACTCGGCGGCGGCGGCAGCCTCGGCGGCCTCCTCAGCCGTCTCCTTGGCGATGGCGGCGGCGGTCGCCTGCTCACCGACGTCCATGTCGTACTCGAAGAACATCGAAATGCCCGTCGACTTGATCGTGATGCAGCGCTCCTGCTCGTCGGCGCGCGTGTCCGTGAAGCGGGCCTCGCCGGCGTGCTTGGCCGAGATGATACCGGCCTTGGACACGAGCGAGTCCGTGAGCGTCGACTTACCGTGGTCGACGTGGGCGATCACGGACATGTTACGAATGTTCTTCGTGTAGTCCATGATCTCGCGCATCTGGTCGACCGTGAAGTTCACCATGGTTGCTGCTGCTGGGGTGCTCTCGACGCGAGGTCGAAGGGCGGCGGCGGGCGGGGGGACTGGGGGCTTGCGCTCGGATTCCTTAGTGGCGGCGGCTTGGCGGCCTTTTTCCCTTCAGGTAGTATCCAAAAGGAGAAATGGCGCAAGGGAAGCGCGCCGCCCACCAAACAAAGAAAAGAGGGCGAAACGAGTGGAGCACACGCGTTCGCCTCGGTCTTTTTCCGCCTTCTGCCTGCTATGCCGCATACGATCCACGAGTGAAACCGAGGTGCAAAATCCGATGGATCGCGAGGTTTTTCTAGTAAAACAGGCGTCGGTGATTGGCTGAAAACTCCATCGCGAAAGGGGGGGGAGCTGGGAGCTGGGAGGAGGTATGGAAGAGTGATGGTCCCTCGGATTGCGTGCAGGGAAACCCGTCCGTCATGTGATGGAGAAGAACCTGGTGAGCCCAGCCGGATGGTCGGCCCGAGTTGAAGCCCGCGGCAGAGCGCGAGCCCCGCGAGGAAGCGCTCGCGAGGGTTCCGTGCGGACGCCTCGCCGCGTCCTGTCACTCTCGACTGGCGCCATGCCCAGTGATGGTGCCAGCGGGTGGAGACACGCAGCGGCAGCAGTCCAGGCGGGTTCTCCGCGGCTCGCGAGTCGCGACCCGCTCGACAAGCAGCCACGGACAGAATAGTTGGGCGTTGTTCAAGGAAGAGGGATGGGCACCAAGATTCAACGAGCAGATCCGCTGCTGCATCTTCTTGGAAGCATGCCCCCTCCTGACTCGAGTTGCTGGTGGCGGAGACCGAAGAGAGGCTCGGATCAGCTGGCGGGCGTCAATGACCCCGGACGGTGCCGCTTTTATCGCGCACGAGGCGAGGGACCGCTGCTCGGCCAGTCCTGGATTGCAGCGAGAGAACAAGTGGCGGGGCGTGCATGCTGTGCGAAGGGCGGAGGGTGGAGGGTGGAGTGGGGGGGGGCTTATGCAGCGATGCGACGGAGCGAGTGGTGTTGGCGATGGACTGACTGGTGGGCGTGCATGTCATCTTGAGCTGGATTGGCATGCGGAGAGTCTCGCTGGCGAGAGCAAGCGAGCGGCAGCGCATTTGGAGGAGCCTTTTTCATGAGGCGTCTGTGGTGACTGGTCACCAGTGTAGTAAGCGAGCTGCAAGGTCTGTTCGTGACTGCGATGGGGCTGATCATCTGGGGTCTCGCACTCTCGGTTGGAGCAGCATGGGCTCGGCTGGGGTGCGGGCGAGCGAACCGTCACTGCTCATGGCGAGGGGGCCGTGCTGTTGCCTTGTTACACCTCTTGTTGGCTCCCTCGACTTTCACTCGGGAAGGAGGAGTGAGCGAGCTGCCCTGGCAATCGCATGCCCATGCCGATTGTCCGACGAGGTGGTGGCGTCGTATGATTGAGCCCTTGAGGTGTCGTGTCATGTGACGGTGAGCAAGACGGAGGGACTCGGCCTGTCGACAGTCGATCGAAGCGGTGCAACGGCGGAAGAACTCGCGGCAATGTTGTGATGCGCCATCAACATCCTCAGTGACAACAAGGAATGCGCATCGTCACGGTTGCGTGCAGTGCCCGGTGTATGCGTTGGTTAGAACGTTCCCCACTTCCGAGTGCTCCCCGAGCTGCGGCGGTAGCACCGACCACGGACTCGTGCGATGCACCAACCGATCCATTGCCCAACGACCAGCGACCAGCGGGGCCAAAAATATCGTGTTTTTACATTTTAGAGAGGTGAGAGCGTGCCCTGCAAACTTCTATTCCCCAGCCAGGTGGTCTCTCCAGCCGACTAGCAACTGAGAGAGCGAACGCTCCGGTAGCTTCGGTCAGCTCGTGCGCATGCCACAGGCAGCCGAAGCCGCGAGATGGGCACTCGCAGCTCCTTCCGGCGCGTCCGACGCTCCACTTCAACTGCGTGACGCGCGCACGCGCTTTACACGAACGAGCTCGCCGTCTGGCACTGCTTGTACTGGTCCAGGTAGAACTGGCAGGCGGCAATGTCGTTCGAGTTCGTGTTGAGGCACTCGAGGAAGGCGCGCTGGTCGTTGCCGCACAGGTTCTGCTGCTGCTGCACCGGCTGCGGGGCCTCCATGGCCGGCGCGGCCTCCTGCGGAGCGTCCGACCCCGAGAACGAGTTGGCCACGGCACCGACCGCGCGGTGCGCGATGGCACTGCCCGTGCCGAACGCCATGCCCTGCGCGACCGTGCCCATGAGGCCGCTCATCATGCCGCCGCCGCTCGACTGCTGCGGCGCCGGAGGGGGCGCCGCCTGCGTGCGAGCCGGGGCCGGGGCCGGGCGGCGGGGCTGCGCCGGCGCGGGCGCGCGGCGAGCGGGAGCGGGGCGAGAGGAGCGCGAGCGACCCATGATGCTGCTGCTGTTGCTGGATTCGGTCTTGGGCTTGGTCTTGGTCTTGGCCTTGGCCTTGGGCTTGGGCTTGCGGCGCGACGGATGCTTTCGAAAGTGAGTTCGGCGGGTGTGCGGTGGTGAGCTGGCGGCAGGCGCCTGCCTGCTTACGCTGTCTTTCGCACCTCTATCATTTAAAGTCGTACTCACTTAGGTACGAAGAGTGGCACTCTGCGTACCTAAGCGAAGAAACACAAAGAAGAAGAGGTACTAACGCAGGCTGCGACCGGTTTAAGCTGAAACTGCTTCGATTACAAGAACGGTTTGTCGCAATCAACCTCTACAATTCTATCGCACACACTCTGATATCCTTGTGGGTAGGTGAATTTACATACACTCTTGTGAGGATTAAGTGGCATCAAAAAGTCGACATGCGGCGATTCAAAATTGAGTTGATCTGGTTCGAGAACGCTGAAGGTCTCATGCATACTAAAAACAAGACCAATAATGGACTTTGGAATCCTCTAAATTATCCACATGAAACCACCATAGAATGACCATCCATTGAACATCATTCATGCAAGGGGTTCACAACAAGGTACAATGTACCGACAACACTATCTCGGGTTTTGGAAAAATATAACTATCTACATCGGGTTTTCGAAAAGTTTACAAACACACCTGACATTTGTATGCATCGGGTTCTGGATTTCTTCTTTATCTTCATTCGTAATACTTACTTTAATCAAGTCGTTTATCTTCGGCGGACACTCCGCCAAAGATATCGAGAGAGATAAAGAGGATTTTTTGTTCTTCATTTCAGTATCGAAACTCGACTGGGATATTCAGAAAATGAAATTTACTGAAATATTTCATAATGAGGTCATTGTCGTCGACGTTAACGAACCGAGCCGTTACCCGAGCCGTAATCCGATCGTTACGGTCGGATTTTTCATCAATAAACCCCCGTCATTCTACAGATGCACAAGGTTTCCGGCCAATCAACAAGCATAAACACCGCTCCTCAAGGCAAATGTGCAAGTTACGCTGGATTCCCCCGTTTACCCACTCGTAATTTAATAAAATTGCGCAAGACCTGTCGTCAAAGATGAGACAGCCAGAATTGAAGAATTGGAGGAAGGGAATTTAGATGTTTGGCTTACGAAATTTCTCTGACAACGATATGGATGTTTCACAGCATATGATATTTCTCAGAAAACGATATATCGCCTTCGTTCTTTTAGATGTTACACATCTACAAAGTATTTGCAAGACTGAATTCAACTTTTGGATTGCATTGAAACAGTTCTTTGTATTTGCCTCCAATCCTGCCAATGTTCTCCTTCATACCAATTTCCGGCGGTTACTACGATCTATCCCCTTCAATAACGAGATATGACGACCATTCGATTCGTCTCACAAATGGGAAAATGGACCGTTTACACACATGGTTGCCATCATGCAATAATCAAATTTCAAACATAACTCCACCTCGATTTTTTTCATAGTTCAGGCAAATGGTATTCGTCTAGGTTGAATCGGTTGGTACGTGCGAATTTTCGCTGAAAATGTCGAACTGTTAAAGTCGGCTACTAATACGGCTCATAGCCGCGTAACCTTGATCATTTGCCTTGGTATGGCCATCGTCAGGCATCAGGGCGTCAGTTACTCAACACACTCATGAACGAAGATTGTACAGTGTCATGATTTACATTATTCGCGAAATATGTATGTGAAATAATCCATGACAGACTATCCGACAAACCCTAGACTCTCTGCAGAAAGAAGTGCACTATTTACCGCGATTTGCCACGATCCTTTTGATTGCAGACAGGAAACGTACATATTTATGTACATCGAATAATCAATGCCTTAATCAGTTCTACCTCGCGATGATCAGAAAAGATCATTTCAAACCCAACTCTCGCGACACCTTTAAAACTACCGCCAAAGGCCCCACAAGACCCCATAAATCGCGAATGCGTTCAAGTAAACAAAGTATGAAGCTGAAGTCTGAAGCCAACGAAAAAAGAACGGTGCATGTGAAATTAAGTATTTAATTAAATTACACAAATTCGAAGAGCACCAGTCCCACTCACGGGTCAGGTCAACAAAAATGCACCAAATGCTCGACAGAATTATCGCGTTTCTTGCAAGATAATAAAACTTGCGTCATATAAATCATTAA
>JAADYB010000008.1:0-91559 GCA_023338075.1 Phytopythium litorale
CCGTCCGCTACGGGCTGACATCAACACCGTAACCTGCAACAGCAACAGCAACAGCAACTGCAACGGCAACAGCAACGGCAACCAGCTGGTGCCCCGTGTCCTTGCGCGTCGTCTGGTCATCAATGCATGCATGCACCACAGCCCGCCGATCGTTTCCATTCCAGTGACTGTCCCTTGCAACAGGCACGACAGTAGCCCAAGCATGCGCGGAATCATGGCATATAGATGCGGTCAAGCGAGTGGGGGCCTCGTCACCCTAATTGAATGTGCCGGAGGGTGGAGTTAGACGCTTGAACAGGCTCTTGGAGGTTCAGAAATGAGATTGGTACAAGTGCGTGCCCGCCAGAGTGTCAGCTCTCCACGCGTCGGGATTTGCGAAGCGCCTTGGAATCCTCGCCAGAGATTGGTCGCACGTAGCGCACACGCACACTGCAACGGGATTTCGCCAATGGAGACTTCCGAAATGGTCAACCAATCCAATGGGTTTGTGGGAGCGCCTCAAAGCGGAGCCATCGTGTTCGCACCCACCGGTGCGGTTTCCACACAGCGGTTCGTTGGGGCGTTCAGGCGAGGTGTTGGTTGCATCAATCGCCCGACTTTGACCGCCAATACCACCAGCACCAAGCTCGGCAACAACGACGGCTTCAGCTTTCGCGCACTCGATGTCATTGCATGAGTTCCATGCCATCAAAGGGTCTGGAGGAAATCCGAGAAGCCGAAACTCAAGCAGAACATCCATGGAGTTATATACAATTTCGTATGGGATCGTCATGTTGTCAGCCGCCCCAGTTGCATCTATTCAAAATAAGGACTTTACAATGGGGTTGAATCAAAACGCGAAAATCTTCTGGCGGCCTTGGCGGCCGGTGCGCGATCAATGGGCAAGGAATCAAGCGGCCACATGTATCTGGGGCTTTTGCCTCACCAAGGATCTTCTCGGCACTGCTTCATGGAGGGCAGTGGCGTTTGGACTGGGTCATTCCCGATTTGGCGCGATCGCGCCTCCATCTCCACGTGACTTCGACAACGATGCCGCTTCCAGTGATGGTCCGCCTGCTGCTCGCGCTGTGCTTGACGGTGCTCGCGCTCGTCGACCACGTGCACGCGTGGTACGGCACGGTCACGTTCTACCGCCACATCAAGTGGGACGGCCCCGACTTCCCTTGGGGCATCACGGAGACGAACCGCTGCTACAACCTGAGCTGCTTCAACAAGCGTGCGGCCTCCATCCAGTGGGAGGGCGTCAAGACGACGGGCGAGATCGACGACAGCGGCCGCTCGTACATTGCCTTCTACTTGGAGCCGAAATGCAAGGGGCAGGCCTACTGGTGGGCCATCGACGCCGACCAGCCGTCAACCTCGCGACCGACGGGCTTAGCGAGAAGATCTCGTCCTTCATGATTTGGGACACGAGCAAGATGGTCGAGAACGGCTACGACACGCCCTGCCCTTGGGGAACCACCTAGGCAGCGCTAAAGGTGTCTGAGAGGCGGTGATCCGCGATGGAAGCGGATCCTGTCCTCGTCCACTGCAGTGACAGTGTGACCGTGCATGAGGAAAAGCATCAAAGCAAAACAAAATAAACTTAACATGCGTCGTTCCATGGTTCATCAACACTCGCTGCCAAAGTGTCGGGATCATTTTGAACAAAGCGGTTGTTGAAGAGAGCCACGAGCACATGTTGACATGTTGATTCTCATTCTTTACGCACACCGACGTCTACGAGCAGCAGTGCTCACTCTCTCCAAGCACTACCCGCGGCTCGGACATCTAACATCGAGGCAGCAATTCGTTGCCCTCCTTACGCACTGTTCTTCCCGGCCAGTTGCTTGTTCGCGCGCAGCATGCGGCGGCGCATCTTGCGGTCCATCCGGCGCTGGCTGCAGCCGTCCTCGTCGTCGTCCAGGTCGTCGGTGTAGTCGGCCTCCGCGCCAGTCGTCGAAGTAGCCGTCGACGTCGACGTCGTGGTCGTGGAGGACGCTGTGCCGCTTCCATTCGGGTTCGTGATGGCCACGGCTTGCTCTGCGGAGTCGAGAGAGAACGTGAATAGCGTTAGAACGATGCGATTGGAGCCGCGGACCGTAGCGCGACGCACTGTAGATCTGCCACTGGGACGAGTGCAGCGCGAGCCAGTAGAAGGACATGAGGCAGTTGCCCTTGCACGCCGAGAAGTCGGTCGGGATCTTGGCCGGGTACGCGGGGAAGGACCCGCGGCAGTCATCGTAGTGCCACACGCGCGTGCTGTCGATCCAGAGCTCGCACGGGCCGTGGTGCGAGTCGAGGAAGCCCTGGTCGTACTCGTCGTTCTGCCACCAGAACTCGGTCATGCTGCTCACATCGACGGGCGTGGCCGAGGTGTCCGACCAGCCGTAGTCAGTCGCGATCGGGTCGCACATTTCCTTGAGCGACGAGTAGCCCGTGGCCGGCCAGTGCTCCGTGAACGACGCCGTGTTCTCCTCCGGGCTGTGGTTGTACACGCCGCCGGAGAAGCCCGCGTTCACTGACGCGTCCACCTCCGCGTTGAAGCCCGTGTAGAACTGGATCTTGCCGTTCGACTTGTACGTCGCGGCGGGCTGCGAAATGTATCCGTGGGCGTTCACTTGGTCTGCCGGCAGGAAGACCAGGACGATCGGCAGGATGCTGGAGGCGGCGACGATCTTCATCCTGGCGTTGGTGATAACGTTCGAGTCGGAGGCGCTTGAGGGCTGAGAGCACAATTGAAAAGTGATCAGCCACGCCTTTATCCGAGCCCGCCCTGCCGGACATCCAGCGATCTCACCTGAACGAACAGCAACACAGTCGGAGTGGTGGCCGAGAGAGCCGATCGGGTCATGTGAAGGGATCAACCTTTTTAGTCTGCAATCGCCACCGACAAGCCTCTGCGGATCAAGAGCGCGCCGCGATCACCCATCCAGATGCACCCGAACAGGAAAACGTCGCCTTCCTCTACATACTGTGTTCATGTACGTCTCTCGCCTTTTCGCCGGACACTGTCTGCTCGTTCGCACACTCGATCTTTATCGTTCAATCCGTCGATGGGATTAAAACCGGGGGTGCGCATCCACTTTCATCGAGCCGTCGTGCGTTTCGCCGTCTCCAGATGTCGGCACCGGATGCCGCCGCGGATCGCGAGTGCCAGTGGTGGGTGTTCGCTCGTCCTCTGCAGTAAACTCCGAGGCCGGCGGTCGGCAGTATCGTCGACACGACGGCAGCGGAGAAAAGCGGCGGGGTCCAGGCAAATGACGACCTTTACGCGCGACCTGTTCGTGCACAACAGAGCGCTTATGGGACGAGGGATGTGCGACGACGCGAAACATCTCTGATCATGATCACTCGAGTGATCACCACTGTCCGCAGGGACTAAACAGCGTTCATTGGTACAGAAACCCCGGCGAGGCACAAAGTCGACAGAGTCTGTCATACTTTTACGCTTTTGAAGGGCACAATGATTAGAGACGTTGGTGCCGCGAGCAGGCATAATCCCCTGCAAAGTTCCGGGAGGACAGCTGCCGTCACTGTGCTGATGCTGGCCAGTGTTCGCCAAGCGGTCACATCTTTCACAGCTGGGAATGAATCGGCGTGGAGCACAGCACATGGTTCGACCTTGTAGGAGTGCGAGAGAGCAGTTGCTCGCGACACCATGGGCTCTACACGTTATCTCTCTTTATCATACACACAGTACCTCCTCGACTGGACTGGCGGTTCGCTGCAGGTTCTCTGCTCGACGGTCTCTCCTTTGCTGTTCGACTCTTGCTGTTCGACTCGGGGCACGCGGCTCCGGTTCCGACTCCGACGGTCCAGCTCACTTCTCGATTCACGCTCGACCCAGCAAACCCAATCGACCATGCAGACTGTTCGTGCTCTCGTCGCCTCGGCGCTCGGCGTCGCTGGCCTCCTGCTCCCGTCCGTCCAGGGCCACGGCTACATGCTGCTTCCGGAGACCAAGTTCACGACCGACAAGAAGAACTTCTTCGCGTACGTTGTGCCTCCCACGGACGTGCCGCCCGAGTCGGACTACTGGACGGGCGATGCCGAGAAGAACTCCGCCAACTTCAAGAAGAACTACGCGGCTATCAACCCGAGCAGCCTGCGTGACTTCATCCTGCAGCACGAGATTGTGTCCTCGGAGCCCGATGACCGCCCGGCTGGAGGCACCGCCGAGTGCGGTTTCTCCATCCCGGACGCGGAGCCGCAGCCGTTGCCCGACCACATCGAGTACGGCAACTACCGCAAGGACATTATCCACCCGGGTCCGTGCGAGGCCTGGTGCGATGACGAGATCGTCGTCCCGTTCGCGGAGGACTGCCGCATCTACCAGGGCGTCGACATCCCATACGCCAAGGACAAGTGCGCCGGCAAGAGCCGCCTGACGTTCTACTGGCTTGCGACGCATTTCTCGCCGTTCCAGGTCTACAGTAAGTCGCGTTGCTGGTGTTGGCAAGAGACGGCATCATTGCTACGACATGTCTTCTAACTTCCACCGCTCTTGTGTTGTCACTACAGTCAGCTGCGTGCCGCTGCAGGGAGCGACGGGAAACAGCTCGGCGACGACGACATCGACGACGACCAACTCTGGAACTGTTGGCTTTGAGGCCCTCATCCCCAGCGCCACGACGGCCCCGTCGGCGACGGTCGCCGCCTCGAAGACCGAGACCACGATCGGTGCTGACGAGCTCGGCGAGTGCAACGTGCGCCAGCGGAAGAAGATGTGAGAACGCTCTGGGTTGTGTTCGTTCCGTAGATAAACGTACAGCATCGACGTCGACAGACAGACTGGCCGGCAAGGAGAGACCGACCAGACTGCGTGTGGGTGACTGAGTGTAGGCGTGTGGCGTTGTCAATACATGACAAGTTTGCGTTCGCGAATAGCTGCATGCCTTTCGATGCGGCGCCTTCCACTCGATCAACGTCAACCTAGGCGGTTGATCCGAGATGATGTGCTTGGTTCCTTCTGGTCATCCAAGCACGTGATCCGAGCATTTCTACTGGTCAGAGCTTGGCGTAAGATTATCGTCACCTCATGTGACGATCAATGAGCAGCATCTGTCCACAGGGCGATCGGACGACACGTTGATGGGACTCGGGATGGGCGACTGCACTAATCACTTCCCAATGCTCGGCTGGTACCGTGCGGTGGTTCCTCCCGGGTGTCCAAAGAGTGCGCTGAAGGCGCCCCCAGAGCAACGAGTTGCAGTTCACAGCGTCGATCTGCAGGGCAGTGCTGGGTGAACGATCCGTCGGGCACTGCAGCTGGGAGTGAAGAGGCGAGCGCCGTTGGCATATGAGCAGGAGCTGATACGCCATGTGTGATCGGCAGTCGTCCTCATGACGGCCCGGTTTCTAGCGGGTGAAGAGGACCCAAGCTTCGCTCGACCTGTCCTTAGCTACGATCATTCGCTATCCTCTGACGAGACCACGGCAAGTTCACGGGCCGCTTACCTCCTCTTGGACGCCCTAGCGGGGGTGATCCCTCTGGCAGAACCACTACCATGCGCGATGGCTAGCCCAGCTCACTTCTCGATTCACGCTCGACCCAGCAAACCCAATCGACCATGCAGACTGTTCGTGCTCTCGTCGCCTCGGCGCTCGGCGTCGCTGGCCTCCTGCTCCCGTCCGTCCAGGGCCACGGCTACATGCTGCTCCCGGAGACCAAGTTCACGACCGATTACAAGAACTACTACGCATATGTCGTGCCGTCGACGGACGTGCCGCCCGAGTCGGACTACTGGACGGGCGATGCTGAACAAAACGCTGCGAACTTCAAGACGAACTACGCGACGCTCAACCCGAGTAGCTTGCGCGAGTTTATCTTGCAGTACCAAGTCGTGTCCACCGAGGACGAACGTCCGGCTGGTGGCACCCCCGAGTGCGGTTTCTCCATCCCGGACGCTGACCCGCAGCCTCTGCCCGACCACATCGAGTACGGCAACTACGCCAAGGATATCATCCACCCGGGTCCGTGCGAGGCCTGGTGCGATGACGAGATTGTCGTCGCGTTCGCGGAGGACTGCCGCATCTACCAGGGTATCGACATCCCGTATGACGAGGAAAAGTGCGTCGGCAAGAGCCGCCTGACGTTCTACTGGCTTGCGACGCACTTTGCGCCGTTCCAGGTCTACAGTGCGTTGCCTTGCAATTACTTGGTCGAGTGCTGGCCAACCATACCCTGACTAACGTGAATTGTGCCATCACAGTCAGCTGCGTGCCGCTGGAAGGCTCGACCAACAGCTCGTCGGCTTCTACGGCGTCGTCGTCGACGACTTCGGTGGCGACTACCAGCTCCAGTACCGTCGGCTTTGAGGCGCTGACCTCGACCGAAACGGAATCTTCGACGGCCTCGACTGCTGCTGCTAGTGCCGATTCGTCCGAGTCGGGGATCGGTTCGGATGAGCTGGGCGAGTGCACTCTGCGCAAGAAGAAGGTGTAGAAGGCTGCAGGTCACCGCTCGCTGTGGTTGATCGTTCCTTGAACTAGGCAAGCGGGATTGGCGTCGTCGAGCAGACTGATTGGCAATAACCGACCAACCAGACTGTGTATGAGTGAGTGACTGTGGAGAACTTCCGCTCCAATACATGGCAAGTTTGAATGTGCGAACGCTTGTTGCGATGGGCTGCTGATGGGGATATACCACGATATGCTTGGAGACACACCACACATGCCCCACTGCAGGTGTCACCAACACTTCCTTTGTATTACGGCAAGTCGCTCTTCGGCAGTTGGTCGAAGGACGCTTGGGCTCGGATAGCCTCGATTGGACCAACAGGGAGCGTGACTCTTCCTGAGGACGATAAACCGCGTGCGCTCGATCGGCCGCTTGTTTTTGGAGGAACGATCGCAATTTCGATCACGGTGTCTGTCGGTGTATGAACAGCAAAACACTTGCCGGAGGCAGGGTCGATGCGTCGGAGCCACGTTGGTCGCGGGAGCTGCTTGATGCCAGTCAGCACGTGCACATACTGGACGATGCCTCGGGCCGAGTCCATCTCTTCTGTCCATAGATCCAAGTCAGATGGGGCTTCAATGGTGGCAGTTGGTGCTTGGTCTTGTGATGGGCGGACTGCATCACTGCTCTCCGTCCCCTCATCTGTGTCGCTTGGAGAAATTCGCACGAGCTGGCCGAGATCAATGGGATTGACCGTCGGAAGAATGTTCGCTCGATTGCGATCTTCGGGAATGCGATCAGTGGTCGGTTCGGCCAACAAACTGTTCCCATGTGACGCAGCAAACTGCTGCTGCTGTTGCGGCACAAGATCGCTGTTCGGACAATCGCTCAGTCGTCGACTGAGTTTTGGAGGGCGAGCGGGTGTCGATGCCAACTCCCTCGGGTCATCATGATTGACTGCAAGGTCGGTGTCCAAGCCTTTGCTATTCTCGGAGACGACATTCCTCAAAGAGTTCGTAAATCCCGCCTGCTGGTGGGCCGGGAGGTCACTGCTTGGACAATCACTGAGTCGACGATTGAGCTTGGGCCGATACCTCATAGATGACTGCTGCGAAGTTGCTGTAAAGGGTTCGTCAGCATCGGATAGGGTCTTCTCCGGTTCCTGCTCGCTTGAGCCTTGCATCAGCTGTGGACGAGCACCTTCGTCGAGACTCTCACCCGACGATTGGAGAAGACGCCTCGGATCAATCGCTCGGTCTTTGAGCGGTGAGTACGCGCCAGACGATTCCGTGCCTCCCACTTCATGTCCGTGCAGGCGCAGCTTGACTTTAGACGACCTGAGAAACACCCACTCCTTCCGACCGTCCTTGTATCGTACAAGTAACGACGGCTCCGCATCAGTCGCCGATACTTCCATAACTCTTCCAGTCAAGACGCTTCTGCCGATTTTGTCGTACACATCGACGCGCTGCTCAGTCAGAAATTCTCGGTATTCCTGCCAGTGCGATGTCTGGAGCGGCAGGCGGCATCGAAGCTGGGGCAGAGCACCCACGACTGAGGCGTGGGTCCCCGTTTGCATACCTTTCGTCGGAGATGAGCTCGAGGACGCCCGCGTATCAGGCTCGAAGATGTACTCGTGCGCTCCCACGTCAAGCACCTTGGAGACAATATACTTGATGTACTGCTTGGAGTCGTCGTCAAAGAACTCAACGCGCTGGCCGAGGTGAAGGTGAGGGTATTGCGCGCTTCGACGGAAGTGACGCGGCGGAGATCTGGGGTCAGGCGAGGAATCTGCCGTATTACTGGTCTGGCGATTTCGATCCAAGTGGGCTTCAGCCTTCGCGATGCTCGTTGGGTTCGCTGGTGTGCGCGATCCTGGGGGAACAAATACCAGCTTGAACGTCTGTGAGGACAAGTCGAGCCACTCGACTGCCTTCCCGGGCGGGAAGCTGATCGGCGTCAAGCGTCCAAGCTCTGCCGTCTTGAGAACCGTGCCACTCCTGAAGCCTCCGGTCATTGGCGAGTAGACGTCGACCGACTGTCCCATCGGGATTGTCTTGAGGGTCAAGAGGCCGTGGATCACAACTTTGAATGCCTGCGCCGCGATGGAGACCTCAAAGAACTGTCGGTTCTCGTTGAAGAGCTGCACGTGAGTCTGGGATCTGGAGCAGAGCACGGCCCCCTCGTGGAAGACGCCGTCGCCGTCACAAAGCTCGACGTGACCGCCTTCCGTGTACCAGTCGAACTCTTCCGAGTCAACACTCGGAACCTCGAGGGGCACGAACGCCGTCGACATTCGCCGCGCTGACGCTTGCTCTTCCGATGGAAGTGATCGCAATGGGACACTGAGCTTCGGAACCGGCATCTTAATGGGCGGGATCAGCTCCTGCATGGTTCGTCCGCTGCCGCCATAGACAGACACATCACTCTCGACCACGACCTGATCGGCAGTAGCGCCGTCGATCGGAGTGTCTAGCGACGGGCGGCCGATCACCTTGAGCTTGGTCATGCTCAGGTCCATCCACTCCTTCTGGCCGCTGCCGAACACGACGAGCGCGCAGTTCATGTCCGCGTCGACGCGCTTGATGACAGCGAGTTCGTGCTGCTGCGTCTCGGCGTTGAGCATCTCGACCTCCCATCCCACCATCACCTGGGTCAGCCTCGGCATCTCCCCGACTTCGTACACGACCTGTCAACACGGCGCAACACTGTGAATGGCTTGGCAGGACCTCATGTAAGGCTCGCACTGGAGTCGCCCACCTTGTAGTGCGCGTCACCGAGTCGGAGGCGCTGCAGCGGTTCGAACGGCGACAGCTGGACGACGCACTCAGCCGCGACCGCGTCCACGTCCACGACCTTGCCGGTCGCCAGCGGCCCGCCGCCCGCATCCTGGAGCGGCGCGAACTCGATCACGTCGCCAACCTTGACCGGCACCATCTCGGCACGCGCAAACAGTCCGCCGCGGGCGTCGCGCGCGTCCTGAAACAGCCGCCACTTGTGGTTGACGGGTGCGTTCAACCGCTGCATTGGCTGATGCCATTCGTCCTTCAGCCGTTCGCGACGCTTCAAGAACACCCGTCGTGACTATATAAACTCTCTGATTGGGTACAAATAGATTCCATCAGCGACGATGATTGGCTACAAAGATGGCATCGCACACGAGTGGCCGTATAGCTCTTTCGCGCACGGTTCCCTCGCAGTTTGTTGCACTTGTCGCTGCAGTGCTCCAGAAGAAACCAGAGGAGAAAGGACCGGCGGCGGAGGTCGAGGGCGGCATGGGCGTGCAGAACCTGTGGGTGCTGCTGGCGCCTGTGGGGCGGCAGGTGGAGCTCGAGTCGCTGGCGGGCGAGGCGCTGGCGGTGGACGCGAGCATCTGGCTCACGCAGTTCGTCAAGGCCATGCGCGACGACGAGGGCAACATGATCCGCAACGCGCACCTCGTCGGCACCTTCCACCGCGTGGCCAAGCTGCTCTTCTACGGCGTGCGGCCCGTGTTCGTCTTCGACGGCGACACGCCAGAGATCAAGAAGCGCACCACCGCCAAGCGTCGCAAGCGCCAGGAGAACCAGGTGCGTGAGAGAGAGAGAGAGAGAGACTGACGGAGGAGAAGACGGCTAACGCGTGACGATCGGCGGCGAGTAGGCGGCCAACCTGCGGCAGACAGCGCAGCGCATCCTGATCAACCGGATCAAGATGCATCGAGAAGAGGTGAGGCGGTGTGGAGGAAACGAGGCGCTGGTGAACGCGACTGATCCACACCGTGTATCTCTCGCTCGCAGCTGAAGAAGAACGGCGGCGCGGCTGCCCCTGCGATCGACCCGAACTTCCTCATCCCTGAAGCGACGCCGGCTGCAGCGAGCTTGCCGGTCGCTCCGTCGGATGCAGCGATCGAGGTAGATGGAGCAAATGAAGAGGAGGAAGGGAAGGGCGAAGCGGACCGCACGTCGGCTGCTGGCAGTCAGTCGGGGCTGGGAGATGACGCAGGCAGCGTCGAGAGCGAAGAGGAGCTGACAGTCGATGACATCGACTTGGACACGTCGCGACTTAGCAAGATCGACCTCCACGCAGTGTTCTCGCTACCGCCACACCTGCAGAAGGACATGGTACAGAAAATCCTGAGGGACCGACGACAGGAAGTGCGAGACAAGTTCATCCCGCTCGCAGGACAGCCCGAGGCTTACTCACACGTGCAGATTTCGTCGTTCTTGGCGACCGTCAAGCTGACTCGGCGCATCGAAGCCGCTCGGCGCGAGAAGACCCAGGAAGAGCTGCAGGAGCAAGAGGCTTCTTCGTCCCCCGGAACTGGCAGCGGCCATATCGTTGGCCATGGCAAGCGAATTGCCTCAAACAGCAGCAAGTTCTTCATTTACGAAAAGACAAACGACACGAAGGTCGACGGCCGTCTTCAAGCGGGATCAAGTGGGCGTCAAAGTCAAGCCATCGGCGACACCACAGACGACTCGGACGACGATACCCGCAGTGAGCGCGAGTTGATGACAGACATCGACAAGACTGCTGAGGCAGAGTCTAGCGCCGCCGGAGTAGAGACATACGGTCTCTCGCTCGACGACAGATTTATGCCGAACAAGCGGCGGCGACAAGCCCCTCAGGGTCCCGATCCCGGCAAGATGTCGCTGTCGGATTTCTCGATCCAGGGCTTTGCCGCACAGGCAGAGCAGCAAATGCGCCAGCAAGAAGTGCAATGGGACGTTGATGAAGCACGGTCTGCCTGGCTGGCGCGTCACCATTTGCAGGTCAAAAACGAACCTGAGCTTGCGATCGAGAGAGCTCGCCGCGCGCGGCTTGGACTCCCTAGCCGCGCCAGCACCGGCGACAGTGCGGACAGCCCACGAAAGGATCATTCAGCTGCAAACGTCAAGGTTGGCAGATCTGTCAGCGCGGATGATATGAAGCCCAGCACATCAGCGAAGCGTGCCGCTGCTGCAGTCGTCATCCCCGAAAACAGCAGCGACAAGGATCTTCTGGGGACTATCACAAAGCTACAGTCGACGGGGATGCTGCCGAGCAGCAACGAGCATCTAGAAGCAGGCAACACGAACGAAGAAGATATCCAGAAGCTACTTGGTGAAGACAACGCTGGCGGTGACGGCAACGATGAAGATGATATTGGTAAGTTCTACCCCGGTTGTTCATTATAAGACGGATAGTCCTTACTTACTAACAGCTTGTTTGCCAATAACTCGCCAGAGTGGGAAGATGTTGACGAGTCTTCCAACATACCTGTACCAAGTGCTTTGGTTTCCGCCTCCGACCGCGCTGCTACTGCGCACAGTCCCGAGCGTGAACTGACGCCGGTTGGCGGTGCAACGAATCTCGAAGTGGAGGATATTGGTGTCAATCCTGAACGCTCCGATGAAAGCGTTCCTCAAGTTGTCTCTCACCCTGAGAGTATTGAGTTATCCGACAGCGAAACCGATGAAGAACGCGGCGACGACATGATGCTGACGCTAAAGAGCGAAATCGAAGAAGCGAAGGCGGAGGAGGACTTGAACCTGCTCAAAGAAGAAGCGCTGCAATCGGCCATGGTCACAGCGTCGAATTTGACGTAAGTCTTGTGATGTGCTGGATTGGCCTCGCACATACTTCGTGGGTAACGATTGTGGTGTGGCATGTGTATTACAATAGACAATGGGCAGCTGGTGCTGTGCGTCGAGCGCTTGAAGCACATACCCAGCACGGCAAGAAACATTCACCACTGGAATCTGGCCAACCTTGGACGCCAACCAGATTATCTCCCGGCAGAGAGAAGTCGTCACCTGGAAAACGTAGTCCAGGCAAAGCAAAACTGATCGACCTATCTGCGGAGGATGACGAGGAAAAGGCTGAAACGCCAACTGTGGACAGCCAGAAGGGGAAAACCGACGGCGATGTGAGCGACGAACAGCTTCAGAAGGCGCTGGAGGATTCCCTCCGAGAAGAATCGGCGGCATCAGCATCCAACAAGTCGCGCTATCTCCAGTACTCTTCGCCAAAAGCTTCGGGTTCAATCGACGTTTCTGCAGCAATCACGTCGGCTGCAGCATCGGTTGACGATGACAGAGTGACGGTTCAGTCGCTGGAGAGTGAGCAGCGGGAGTTGAAAAAGCTACGCAATCGGCAGCAACGCGATGTGGAGGGTGTCAACGACGAAATGGTACAGGACGTCATGGAGCTGCTGCGGCTGTTTGGGGTGCCGTACCTTGTGTGTCCGATGGAGGCGGAGGCGCAATGCGCTGCGCTCGAGATGCTCGGGCTCGTGAACGGCATCATCACGGACGACAGCGACATCTTCCCGTTTGGCGGGAAGAAGGTGTACAAGAACATTTTCCACAACCAGAAGTTCGTCGAGGCGTTCTATGCGCAGGACATCCGGAAGGAGCTAGGCTTCTCGCGCGAGGACATTATTGCGCTGGCAATGCTACTCGGGAGCGACTATACGGATGGTGTGCGCGGCATCGGCATTGTGAACGCGACGGAAGTCGTGAACACATTCCCAGGCATCGATGGACTGCGCGAGTTCAAGCAGTGGGTCCAGTCGTTCGACTTGGCCGAGGAGACTCGGCGCGCCGCGTCAAGGAAGAAGAAGACGGACGCTGAGCTGGAGCAAATGACGCCGCGCGAGAGATTCGAGTACACGCATGCGAGTGTTCGACGCAAGTGGGAGCTTGGAGAAGCGTTCCCGAACAACCACGTGGTTCAAGCGTACCTGAGTCCACAGGTCGACAAGTCGGAGGATCGATTCTCGTGGAGCTTGCCGGATCTTGCGGGGCTTCGTGAGTTTTGCACGCGCACGTTTGGCTGGGACCAGGCCAAGACGGATGGCGCGTTGCTTCCGCTGATGGAGCGCGCAGCTGCTGCCGCGAATGCTTCTGGGCCAGGCCGCGCCGTCCAAACGCGAATCGACCATTTCTTCCGGTCGTACGATGATCAAGTCAAGTTCGCCAAGATCAAAAGCAAGCGGCTCCGCTCCGCTGTCGAGGGGAGGACAACGACCAAGGCTGGTGGTGCCGAGGGGATTCTGAAGGACAAAGATGTTGTGGTGATTGACGATGATGGAGGAGATGACGCACCCACACCTGAGGCAGCGGCACCTGGAACGACGACGACTTCGCGATTTTTCAAAAAGAAAAAGACAAGCCTGGCGGTGGTCACAGGTGGCCAAGGTAGCGGCAAGACGAAAGCTGCGGGCAAACGCAAGTCGTCGGGGAAGAAGTGATAAGGTGCTGGATTGGTGCTGTCATACCGACGGTGCTGTTGCCTCTCTCCTCTGAATAGATGGGCGTGGACATTGTCAAAGCTGCGGTGCGAGGACTTACCTGCCGATGCTGTGGATTGTTGCGCTCGACTCGCCGTACCCTGTGGTGCTGTGCGCGATGGCAGCTTCTGTCCCCATTGTCACTGACACAGAGTACTGCCCAGTGCCCGCCGCCGCCGCCGCTGCCGCCGCTGCAGCTTTCCTGTGCGCGCGCTGTGCGTCGATCCGGCCTTGCACGATGGCCGTGAAGTCCACCATGTAGGCGGCGACCACGTCCAGGTCTGCCACGGCGCGCTGTCCGTGGTGGATCACATCCGCCTCGGAGATGCTCCCGGCCGTCGATGCATTGCCTCCGCCGTTGACGTTGTTGTTGTTGCCGCCAGCGCCACCGGATGACGCACCGCCACTCCCAATCGCACCAGTGACGGCGCTGTTGTTGACTGACTCGGGCGAGCTCGCGTACCGGCCCTCCATGTGCTTGAGGATCTGGCCGTGCATGCCGCTGGTGGAGCGCTGCAGCAGGTTGCCAATGGCCATGATGATCTGTCCGAGCGCCAGCGTCTTCTGGGTCGTCTGCCGCAGGCTAGCGTCCGCCTCGTGCTGCATGCGTACGCCCTGCAGCTCCTCGAGCTCGAGCCGCCGCTGCAGCGCTGCGATCTGGTTGTTGAAGTTGAGAATCTCGTTGGCGCGCTCCTTCTGAAAGGTGGAGAACTCGACGCGCTTGCTCTCGTTCTCCTCCTCGTGGCTTGCCTGGTTGCGCAGCAGGTCGCGGTTGGTCTCCTTGAGCGTGTGGTACCGGTTGACGAGGTCGGCCACCTCGGGGTAGTCCTCGGGCACGGTCTCCTGCACGAGCTCCAGGTAGCGCATGTACTTGACGTTCTTCTTGACCTGGTCCCCGAGCGCCTCGCTCTCGAGCTGCAGCTGCGCGAGTTGCTCCTTGAGGCGCACGACCTCCTGCTCCTTGACGAGCCGCTGCTTGACCTCGTCGCTCGCGCGCTTGACGGCTCGGTTGCGCTTGGACTCGTTCTCTTGCAGGAACTTGTTGAACTTGATGAGCGACTCCTGCAGCTCCAGGTCCTTCTTGCGCAGCCCGTCCTCCCGCCGGTGGAAGGCATCCTCACGCCTCGCGAACTCCTCTTTCTGCGCGTCGAGCGCCTCCTGCACCTCGAACATCTGCCGCCGCTTCTCGAGCAGCCGCGTGGCCGGGGACACGTGGTCCAGCGTCAGCGTCTGCGGCATCTTGGCCGACCTGACCGGGGTCAGAGGCATCCATTACGTTCATCAGGGACCACCATAGATAGTACTGTGGAGACGATGGAACCAGAGGCGGACAGCCAACCTGTTCATGATCATGGCGGCGCCGGCGCTGCTGAGCGCGCTGCCGCGGGAGTCCATGGCGTCGTTGGTCAATCGTTGGTCGGATGCAGAGAGAAAGGTGGTGCTCGCAGAGGCTTTTGATGCAACTCCAAGACTATTTTTGGCGCGAACTCGAGATTGGAGTGACCATCAACAAGTTGAAGCTGTCAATCCTGTTGAGCGGCTCACTGTCTTTCAATGCAGTAGGTTCGGCTCATTCGGAGAGAAATAGTCTCTGTCGTAAGGAGTGGTCAGCTTCTCCGGTGCTAGTTGCTCGGGGTTCTCGATTGCCGTCTACCGCCGCAAGCCGACCAGGCTGCTTAGGCCACCGAGGCCACCGAGACCGGCTGACATGCTTGACTTGAAGGCTTGGCCCATGCTCTCTCCATCCGCCTTGCTGAAGAGCGAGTCGAAACCAGACAGCAGGTACTGACTGATCCCTCCCAGGCGCCGTGGAGACACCTTGCTGGTGGACTTGCCTGGGTTGACGATCGAGACACACTGCTCTGCGAAGGGCATGGCATTATGAGCGACACCAGCGGTGTATGAGAAGCAACACGAGCAGCAGGTAACCGGAGACGTACTGTGTGCCTCCCACTCGGGGTCCTGCAGTGCCAGCCAGTAAAAGAGGAAGGAGCAGTTCCCGTGGCAGATCGAAAAGTCGATCGGGATCTCGGCCGGGTAGTCCGTGTAGTCGGCGCGGCAGTCGGAGGAGACGAACACGCGCGAATTGTCGATCCACACCTCGCACGGACCCTCGTGGTTGCAAGTACACACCAAAAACAGACAGGTGAGTTTTGGAGTTGCCCACGCGACAAGCACATGCTCTATGCTCTCCCGAGCCTTACGTGGTGCGAAGCGTCGAAGCCCACGCGCGCGTCGTCGTTCTGCCACCGCATTGATCGAAGCGGGCTGACATCGACGCGCTCCTCTCGGAACTCGGTGCTGCCGCAGCCAACCACGACCGAGTCGATCATGTGGCGCAGCGAGTGGAAGCGCGTGCGGTGGAACACGCCAGCAAAGTTGGCCGCATTGCTACTTGGCGAGCCGTCCCAGTCCCGTCCGCGAAAGCCAGGGTCGATGTCGGACGCGAGGATGGCGCTGAAGTTGGTGTCTACCACTCGGTCCTTGAACGCCGCCGCTGGCTGCGAAAGGAAGCCGTGCGCACCAACCGGACCGGCAAACGGAGCAAGCGAACAGGCCAGTGCCAGCACCTTCATACTGGCAGGTCAGAGCACGACGGGAAGTCGTCGAGCGTCTCGCTTCGGCTTGGGGCGGCGAGATGAGGAATGGCATGCGGGCTTGAAGAAAACACGAGACCAAGAAAAAAGGACAGCGCGCGAACAAGAGGACGAGCCACAACGGTTGGATGGCCACGGACTGTCTCGTTGCCTTGAGGACCCCAATTGGGAGCCCTGGCCTTGCGGACATGCGTGTGCATGAAGGCGATTGCAATAAGGTCATGTGACAAAGCAGCAGGCGGTGGAGTTGGAACACTTCAACTGGGTCACCTCGATGGACACCTTATTTTAGATTGCTGCGTCAAGTATGCACCGTGTATTGGAATCGAGGCAGCAACGATTTGCGATGGGTACACAACTGACTTTCAGCCAATGAAACGGCCGAAACCGCCGTCAGGCATTCCTGGAAGCAGCGATCGGTCATCACTGGTGCATGATTCGTGATGCGGAGCGAGCGCTCCTCTCCCCGTTGAGACGATTGCGCCAGCCAGCGCGCTCCGAGGCCACCTGCCTGCGAGTGGCGGTGTGAGATATCTATCTACCTGCATGCGAGCCATGCCTTGGTTGTGGATGTGCCTTGTTCCATTCAACGGCGTTCCAACTCTTCGAAATGACGCCGAGCAAAAAATTACGTTGTGATATCTGTCACGCTGCCGATTTTATCTTCGGCCCAGTATACCAGCGAGCCAGCTTCCATTTCTCTGTCGCGCTATTTTCCGCCACAGCAAAACCGGACTTTAGCGAGAACCCTTCCCCCTCCACATACAAACATCAAGACCCATCTGGGGGGAAAGGGGAGGAAAAAGCGCGGCGCAACATGACCAGGGGAAACAGTCCTCCCCACACAAAGCAACACAAGAAAAGACAGCGCGCGATCGACGCCGACACCTTCCCGGCCACGGCGCGGCAAGGCGCGGCAAGCCGACGACTCCCCGCGCTCCGACGGCCGCTCGCGCTGCTCCTGCGGGTGCGTGGGCGCTTGGACGCATACGTGGGCTGGTCTCGCTGGCTTGCGGCCACCTCGAAGGTCCAACCGGCCGCCTAGCGACCCGTGAGGCGCCGACCGGTTGGGACCCGCGAACGACTGGCGCGCGGCTTTCGGGACAGCCGACGCGCGGTGGAAAGAGACCGGAACGAGTCCCGACAGACGGGAGGGGACGAGCGCACGCGGTACGTCTCCAGCCCTGCCGCTTGACGCCTCGTTCCGACCGGAGCACGGCTTTGGGAGGGGGCGGAGGCGCGGACAGAGAGCACTGAGCAACTCGCAGACCCGCATAGCGGAGCGCCATGAGCTCGGATGAAGAGTCGGACGACCTGCGCGTCGTGTACGTCAAGTTCGGCGCGCAGATCTGCTCGTCGCTCTTCAGCTCGTTCGTGGGCGTCGGCCACGTGCTGCAGATCATCAAGGCCAAGCAGGCCGAGCGCGCGCAGAGGCGGCTGAACACGCCCATGCTCGGCGGCGACTACCCGGTCAGCGCGCGGCACAGTCGGTATACACAGCAGCGGTCCAGCCGTCCGTACGCGTCGCAGCCAAACTACCACCAGAACATGTACGCGACGCCCCCGCCGCCGTCGTCCGTGTCGATGCCGGCGCACTACCAGGGGCAGGACCGCCACGGGAGTACAAGTACCGCGGCGACGAACTCGAACTCGGTGACGGCGTCCGAGTCGCGGACGCGGCCGAACCAGACGCACCTGATCGACCCAAACCCGCCGGACTTGCGGACGGAAGAACCCGAGGACGGCCGGCCGAAGGCGTCGGTGGCCTCGCGCATCCTGCGCGTCTTTTGCTTCTCCGACTGGATGTTCTCCGTGACAGGAGCGGTCGTGACGGGCGTCGAGCTGTTTGACTCCACGCAGTCAGACAACTTTCAGATGATCTTCTGGGCCCAGGCGCCGCATTGGTGCGGCCAGGTCGCGAGCTTTTGCTGGGTCGCGACGCTCGGCATGTACATCTCCAAGCGTCGTGGACGCTCCAGCTTCGATGTGGCCATCGCCCACGCCATCATTTGGATGCTCGTGGTCTTCTACTGGGTCCTCGAGCTGTACGCGTCGTACTACAACAGCAAAGGGTTCGTGCAGGCGGCGCAGATCATCTGGAAGGTCATCGCTGTCGTGTGTTTCGGCATCGTGAGCGTCTCCTGGCTCTCGTTTGCGCGGCGGTGGCGTCGGCAGGCGCGGAAGAAAGGAGCGTACGTGGTCTCCAAGCTGCTGTCGTACACGGTGGCGTTCTTCATCCTGGTCGGCCCGATCGTTGTCGTCGAGGTCGCTCAGGGACTGCACACGGGCGGCGTGCTGCTGGACATCACATCCGTCATGCTCGCGCTTTGGCCAACTGTGAACGCCATCATTTACCTCACCAAGCCGACGCTGTGCCTCAAGTTTTTCCAGACCGAAACCAGCACAGGACATGGAGGCGGCGTCCAGAGCGGGCAGTCGTACGGAAATCTTCCTGGCGCTCGGCGCGGGAACGGCCCGAACAACGGCGAGATGGTCCTCATGTCGCCAACGCATCACGAGCTGAAGGGGTTGGAAGTCGGAGACAAGATTGGCGAGGGCATCGCTGTTGTGTACCGCGGGAAGTGGCGCGGTGCGGACGTGGCGGTCAAGATGAAGTCGCTGATGCTCGACAACTCGGAAGACCTACACGAGTTCCAGCACGCGTGCAACGTGGAGATTCAAGCCGAGGCGGAGGTCATGAAGGGTTTGTGTCACCCGAACATCGTCCTGTTCATGGAGGCTGGGTTCTACCGCGGATCGATCTGTATCATCTCGGAATACTGCGCGCGCGGATCGCTGCGTGACGTGCTGAAGCGAGCCAACGTCAAGCAGTTGAGCTGGCCGACCAAGCTCCGGCTCGCGCTTGGCATTTGCCACGGCATCCAGTACCTCCACAACGCGAACCCGCCGATGATTCACCGCGACCTGAAGAGCCCCAACGTGCTCGTGGACGATTCGTGGCATGCCAAGATTGCTGACTTTGGCACGCTGCGCTTCTCGGAGATCGTGTCGTCGGCTCAAATCCACAACTCGATGGGCAGCAAGCGGTCAATGGAGATGACGGGTCTCGTGGGGACGACGCGGTGGATGGCGCCCGAGGTCATGCGCGGCGAGAAGATCTATACGAGCAAGGTGGACATTTACAGCCTCGCGCTGATTCTGTGGGAGCTCATTGAGGGCAAGCTCCCGTTCGAGTCGACGCGGTGGAACCACGAAATCGAGGACTACGTGCTGCGCGGGTTGCGTCCCGTGATCCGCCACGACCAGTGCCCGTCGCGCTGGAAACTGCTCATCATGACGTGCTGGCAGGCTGATCCGCGGGAGCGGCCGACCATCCAGCAGGTGATCAGCAGCCTCCAGCGCATCGCGCGTGAGGAGGTGTGGGATACGACTGGTCCGCGCTTCACGGGCGTGAGCCAGTTGAGTGCGTCCATGCAGTCGTCCATCATGGGCCAGTCCATGGTGTCGTCGACCGTGGGCGGATCGTACATGGACTCGCCGCCCGGCCTGGGCGGCGGCGACCGCCGGCACCCGCGCACGCAGTGGCAGCGCCTGACGGACGCGCTGGACGAGAACCAAGCGAGCGAGTCGGATTCGGACGCCGAGTTCATGGAGGAGTTCACGCACGCGCACTCGACGGACCCGTCGTCTCCTGCGATCCTGGGAGGAGCGTCGTCGTTTGCGTCGTCGTCGTCGTCTTCGCGTCCCAGCTCGCTCGCCAGCAGCGGCGCCAGCGTGAATCTGAACGCGTCTAGCAGTTCTACGGGTGCGCGAGCCAAGCGCAAGCCGGACTGGCGCCGCCGCACGGACACGATCGAAGAAGGCGACGCCGAGAGCACGCACCGGTCGCGTGCGTCCGAGGAAGTGCCGGACATCTCGATCGTCGCGTCCTCGCCGAACGGAACGCCGTTCATCGTGAATATTTAATGGGGAGTCTGGTACGTCGCGTGCAAGTGCTCGCTGCCCACGCGCGGGGGCATGCGGCAGTCGGTAGTAGTCTTTTAGTTATGAGCGCGGCCGGGAGGCAGCAGCTGTGCGCGCGTCAACGCGAGGAGCCGTTCTTGACTGTGCGTCTTGGCGTACCAGCGCGTCACTTCTTCTTCTTGGCGCTGCCGCCCTTCTTCTTGCCCTTCTTCTTGCCGTCGGCGGGCGGCGCGCGGTTGAGCAGCGCGAACAGCTCGCTCGGCAGCGACGCGTCGACCTGGAAGGACACGAGCTTGGCGTTCTCCTGCATCCGTCGGCCATCACGACCATGATCATGACCATCGCCCGTCAGCTGCAAGCGCGTCAACGTCACGGCCCACGGCGAGGCAGGACGCACCGGCGTGAGCGCGGGCAGCAACAGCTGGGCACCCTCGGACTCGATCAGGTTGAACGTCAGGTCGACGTGCGCGAGCGCCTTGCTGCGCACGAGCGCGTCGCGGAAGGCGCCGAGCGCCTCGGCGTGCTGCGCATCCATCACGCAGGACCAGGTGAGCGTCAAGACTCGACCCGACGCGAAGAAGCGGGCGACGCACGTGTCGGATGCCGTTGTCGGCGATGTTGAGCCTGACGAGCCGCTGCGAGCGCGCGAGGCCCAGCGACAGGTCGAGCAGCCCGGCGTCGCGCAGCACGTTGCCCTGGAGCGAGAGCGTCTCGACGGCGCTGGCTGGGATGCTCACGAGCTGCGCCAGCTTGACGGCGCCCGGCTGCCCGATGCCGCAGTAGTCCAGGTGCAGATGCTGCGGCGAGGCGGTCGTTCCCCATGGCGAGGCGGTGGTGAGGCGGAGCGCCACGAGCGGGGAGCAAGAGGGACCCGCGCACCTTGAGCACCGAGTTGGCGAACAGGCCGTCGCAGAGCGCCGAGACGCCAGCGTCGCCCACGCCCGGGTTGTACTTGAGGTTGAGCGAGAGCAGGCCCGGCTCCTGCTGCGTTCGGATGGCGTCGGCCAGCGCGCGGCACCTGCGAGGCCGCAAGCCAGTCAGTCGTTCGCATCAGCTATCGAGACATCACTCGACTATGCCAGTCGCCGACGTACCCGACCTCGCCGATGCCGCAGTCCAGCAGCTCGAGGTACGCGATGTTGATGCCCGGCGGGCGACTCTGCAGCAGCGAGGCGAGCACCACGGCGCCTTCGTCGCCCACGTCCTGCTTCCACACGCGGATGTAGCGCAGCGGCAGGTACGGGCCGCTCGAGATGCCCGGGCCGGCGCCGTGCTAGTCAAGAGGGAGGGTCAAGGAGGACTGCAGACATGGGCGGAGAAGCGTATGCAGCACACGTGGAGGGCGAGAGCGAGGCGCGGGGGAGGATATCTGCAGCGCCATGACGAGCGCGCGCACGCCGCCAGGGCCCAGCGGCGCCGGCGGGTCGCCCTCGAGGATCAGCTGCGGCTCGAGCACCGGTCAGCCATCTCTCTCTCTCTCTCTCTCAATGCGTCTCACTGCTGCCTTACGTTGACGAGCTCGCCGTCCTCCTCCCCTCCGCGCAGCACGTCGTTCACCTGCGGGTTGACGGGCACGCCGATGGCTCTGCACGCCGAGCGTCAGCCTCCATGCACGCCGATAGGAGACCCGCAGAGAGCCTCGCACTTGCAGGCCTTGGCGTAGTTGGCGAGCGCCGTCTGCCGCGTCACGACACCCTCATCCGCGGCGGCGGCCCCGCCCTTGGGCTTGGCGGCCGGCTTGGCCTTCTTGCTCATCTCTCCGGGCCGGCAGCGCGCGCGAACACACTGGCGGCGGCCCAACCGGCGCGCTAGCCGACCGACCGACCAGTCGCCGCCATCGCGTTTCCCCATGTCAACGGGCGGCGATGCGTTTCAGGGCCGTGAGCCTTCCTGGGCGTGTTTCCGAGCCGCAGGCGGCGCGATGAGCAGCCCACATGACGGGCGTATTGTACAAGGAGCGCGAGGCGCCGTCAAAGCCCGCGGAGCGCCTCCATGGCCGCCGATTCCGCGGGGATCGCCGCCCTGGCTGCGTGCGCCATGGTGATGCATGCGAGCGTGAACATACTGAATCGTATGGAGGTTTGGATTGGTTAAAATTGCACTTCAATAATCCCTCTGATTGGCTGAAACCCCGCGCGACATCCGTTCAGAAGAGCGCGGCACGCACACACCAGTAAAGAAGCCGGAAGCCGGGCTTCCAGCGCCTCGTTCCGCCCTCGCAGTCCCTCCCCGCGACGCCCCAGGACGCTCGACGACGGCCCAGCCGATGGAGGAGGCCGCGCGGGACGCCTTGGCAGCTCCAGGGCCGCCCCCGCCGCTGCTCACGGTCACCACGCGGCCGGTAGGGCTCACGCGAGCCGAAGGCGTCGAGACGCCTAATGATGATGAAGACGAAGAGCAGGCGGCGACGCGCGCGGCGCGGCTCCTGCGCGAGCAGCTGGCGCGCGAGATGCTCAAGCGGCGGCCCGACCACTTCGTGCTGGGCGTGACGTGCCGGTCGCTGGGCGGCGTGCCCCCGGAGCTGCGCGCGCGCGTGTGGCAGGAACTGCTGGGCGTGGCGCGCAGCGAGCGGCTGCTGCTGGACCAGTCCATCCTGCGCGTGGAGGAGGACCTGGAGAACCAGCGCGTGATCAGCGCGGACGCGAGCCGCACGCGCGGCAGGGACCCGCGGTTCCAGCAGCCCGAGACGGTCGAGCTGGTCGCCAAGATCCTCACGTACTACTGCAAGTGCCGCAGCGTGCGCTACAAGCAGGGCATGAACGAGGTGCTCGCACCCTTCCTGCTGCTCGAGAGCGACCCGCCGTTGCCCGAGAGCGCCGTCTTCCAGCTCTTCTACGCCATGATCGACAAGTTCCTGCCGCACGTGTTCGCCGATCGCGAGTTCAAGTCGCTCCAGTGCTCCTTCCAGCTCTACCGGCTGCTGCTGCTCTACCACGACCCGGAGCTGAGCCACTATCTCGACCAGCATGACATGATACCGGAGCTCTACGTCACGCCCTGGTTCATGACGCTCTTCGCGCGCAACCTCAGCGCCGAGCTCGTCTTCTGCCTATGGGACTTCTTCCTGCTCGAGGAGGACCCGTTCCTGCTGCACTTCGTCGCCTACGCGCTCGTGGCCGCCAACCGGCGACAGATTCTGGACGCCGACGTCGCCATGCTCCCGCAGGTGCTCAGCCGGCTCACGTTCCACTCGCGACAGGAGATGGAGCGCATCTGCGCCGACGCGCTCGCGCTCTCCGACACCACGCCGAGATCCTTCAAGCGCGACCTCTACTCGGTCTGCTACGGCGGCTTCTCAAGCGAGACGGCACCGCTGCTGCAGCACTTGTACGGCGCCTCCAGCCTGCAAGTGTACCCGGAGGAGCTCGTGCGGAACCTGATGAACCGCCTCACCAACAAGAAGAACTCTCCGCACAAGATGCGCGTGGCCATGGCGAAGTCAGCGAGCCCCGAGGCCGACGACACCAGCCTGAACCCGTTGCTGTCGCCGTCCTCGCGGCAGTCCTCCTTCTCGTACGAGCGCGAGGCGTCGTCGGCGTCCGTGTTCTTCATCGTGCTGGACTGCCGGCCGCTGGAGCAGTACCAGGAGTGCCACTTGAGCCTGTCGTACCATATTGACCCGGAGATCGTCGCGAGCCCGGACGCGCTCGCCGTGCTCATGAAGGGCTTTTCGCGGATGAAAGGGTGCCATTTCTGCTTCGTCGGGCCCTCGGACCCATCCTGGTCGGCGCCGCAGTCCTCTTCGAACGGGAACATCGCGATCACCACGATCGCTCGGCTGGCTCGAGGGATCTCCGGAGATCGAGCCACTCCGTCCGTCACAGCAGCGTCCGCCGCGACGGCGACTCCGAATGCAACGACGCTCGACAAGTTGACGACTGAACCGCCAGTGCTGAAAGCGTCGACGAGCAACGGTGAGCCAGGGTCGCTGGAGAACGAGATCGCCAGTATTGGATCGTCGAGCGACGGCCGACCGCGCTGGCACGAGGAGCACGCGTCAGTGACGCGCTTGGTGCTCATATTCCTCCAGAAGGGATTCGAACACATCAGTCGGCTGAACGGCGGGTTTGATCAGCTCAAGCAGGAGATCCTGCGCATGGATTCCTTCACGCAGGAGCAGCTGCTGGTCTTCGCACCTCCGCCGACGGCGGCAGCGTCCGGGTCGTCCGGCGCCTTCAAGCTGTTCGCAAAGATCGGCCTCGGCAGTCGCTCGCGCGCGCCTTCCTCTGACGAAGCCAACTTCAATGAGAGTAGCGGGTCACCGGCAGATATGACCGCTGAAAGCTCGGGCAGCACAAGCGGAAGCGGCTCAACGGCCAAGCTCAAAGCCACCAAGTCGATCAGTTCGACTAGTTTCTCTCAGCGCTTTTTGTCGCTCAAGGCCGCCGCCAAGGACGCAGTCGCCAGCGCGAGCTCATCGTCAGCATTGACCCGAAACGCTACAAGCAGTGGCGACCAGCGCGAGGAAGACGACGCAGTGTCGGAGAGTCGCCTTGTTGGGGAGGAGGAATGGCTGGAGGTGTGCATCAAGACTCGCGAGGCGCTCGAGAAGAGCCTCCAGTACAAGGAGGTGGTGTTCCAGGAGGGATCGCTGGGCATTCTATTCCAGAAGTCACGCACATCCAAGAAGTTCCAGACCGTCGTGGACAGCATCGTGCCGGACAGCCAGGCGTCAGACAGCCAGCAGATTGTACCAGGCGACTTCCTAGTCGGCGTGAACGGACAGAGCCTCGCGGACATCCCGTTCCTGAGTGTGATCGAGATGGTCAAGGACGCGTCACGGCCGCTGGTGCTGCGTCTGCAGAGCCCGAAGCGGAAGAAGTCGATGGACGCACTGGACGCCATCTCGATCCCTCCAGCCGCGCCGACGCTTGTGAGCGCTACTCCGCACTCGGTGTGCGTCACGTGGACGAAGCTACCGCTTCCCAACAGTCGGTACCAGCTTCAGTACGCCTATCAGTCCGAGTTTCACTTCAACCCGTGGGTTCCGGCGGTCATGAAGCGCCAAGGAAGCAGTGGCGCCGCTGAACTCGGAACTTCGGGCATCACGGAACACACGAATGGTACGATGGTCGGCCTTGACCCTGGCCAAGCGCTTGTGTTTCGCGTGCGCTGCGGAAACGGCGACAAGTGGGGGCCGTACAGCGTGTCTAGCAGCGCGATGACAACGCTAGAGAAGGACGATTCGGCGACTGTCGCAGGAGACACTCCACAGTCGTCGCCACGGAACGCTGGAGAGTCCAGTGAGCCGCGCCAAGGACCCGTCTTCTTGCCTGGCGTCTGCCCCAGCATCGTTGAGCACGGCGAGTTCTACTTCCGTGTCCTGCTGAGCCTACGCGCGCGCAAGCGACCCGAGTTCGACGCCGAGAAGCTGGACATTGTGTTCGAGAAGGGCTTCATTCTCCAGTGCGACAAGCGCATCGTCGCCCCGGGAACGAACCAGATCTTCGTTCGCTTGGTCGGGAGTGGGGCGAGCCGAACCAACAACGACGCGGCAATTGGCGGTATTGTGGGCTCGGAGATGGACGATGAAGGCGTGTGGGCATTCGAGAACACGTTGGATGGCGCGCTAGTGCTCGAGCGTGTCGCGGCCGATGCGGCTCGCAGTGAGAACTCTTCGAAGCCGTCTATCGCGATCCAGGAGCAGGCCAAAGCGGTGGTGTCTTCCTTGCTGTCTGCGAGCGGTATCAAGCCGAACTCGGCAGCGAACGGTGGCGGCAGTGGCGGGAGCACGTCGTCGTCGCCGAACACGACGTCGAGTACCACGTCTTCGGCGTCTCCGAACGTGGCAAGTGCCCCAGTAGCAATGACGCTTGTCCCGCCTCGCATCCTCCAGGTGTTTCCAGCGTCCGAGACCGAGATCGTTGTCACGTGGGACCCGATCAACGACGTGGGCGTGAAGAAGTACCAGATCCAATACTCCAAGGACAGGTTGGCGGCAATGTGGTGGACGGTCAAGCAAGATATTGACGGCGACATGCTCAAGTTCACGGTAACCGAGCTGCTGCCCAACACGTCGTACCTGTTTCGAGTCCGTGGTGGATCGGACGAGTTTGGGTGGGGACCGTACAGCGAGCCAAGCTCCAGTTGTCGGACGTCACCGTTGGTAAATACTTCCAGGGACAACGATAGCAGCCAAGGAGCGAGTGAAAGCGACTCAACCGCGGATGATTCAGTCACGAACGTGGTCGCGACGACTCCTCCATCTCTGGGTAGCACGAGCTCCCGCACGAAGATCCGATCATCCGTCTTTGCTTCAAACAACGGGTCCAGCAGCTCGTTGCGCACTGGGAGCACCATCCTGGACAAGGCTGTCGCGGTCGCAGCGCGTCTCGCATCGTCACGGCGGCGGTCGCTGTCTTCCAACTCGGTCGATACTGCATCGTCGTCAGCAGCGACGCGAGACTCGAAGGACGACGACGCAGGCGGCGCTGGCGACGAAAGCAGCGGGTACAGCGAGAACTCGGTGGACGACTTGGCAGCCATCCCACAATACGTGAACCTTGCCAAGTGGAAGGAGAGCTCGGACGGGGCAAGCAAGGATTTCCGCTTTTACCACGCCGCCAAGTTCGAGGCTCAACGAGGCAAAGCCGACGGCGAAAGGCGTGGACTCGCAGATAACAACGTCGACACCAAGTCAGAGGTATCTGCGATCGCTCGCGAGTACCACGAGCAAGACCTAGAGCGAGTCGGGGAGCGAGAGCTCGTGCTGACCCCGAGTGCGCTGTTGGTGCTCAACTCGTGGGCGTCTAGCCGGGAGGGGATCTCGCTCGTCGAAGAGAACCGCCCGCTGCCGTCGATCCAGCGCATCACGAGCGTCGCCGGGCTGGACAACTCGGTCGTATTCGAGTTCGCGGTGCGTTGACAAGTTTGGGTGGTGTGGTTCGGCTTGACGCTATGTCTGACCTCTGTTGATGACTCGCACCAGCAGAACGCGGACGAGGAACTGCTGACTGGCGGCACGACCGATGTGGAGGACTCGGACAGCGAGCGGAAAGAGGGCGTGGACGTACTGATCGTCGTGGTGCATAACGCCGATGCGTTTGTCGGAGCCATCGAGGGGAACCGGACGCTGCTTGCATGATGTGGGAGGCCGTGGAGCTGGCGGATTTGTACGCTATCTATCGTTGCAATGGAATGTGTTGCCTGGAATGATTCTCATGATTGAGGTCCGTGCCGAAGATGCTGCAGCTCCAGCAGCGCCGACGCGGTCCGAGTCTGGAACTTGATGCGCGTCGGCTTGAGTCGAGCGCACTTGCGGAAGAGCGCGAGGGCTTTCCAGTGATTGTGGAGTCGCGCGTGCGTCAACTGCACCGAATGGATGTCAGTCAGTAAGCGACGGAGACGGCGGGACCATCGTTAGGCATGCAGCACTCACCCCAAGCAGGTACGCTGCGCTGACGTTCGCCTCGTCTTGGTGATCAGCCGATTCCCAATGGCTCAACACATCCAACACGACTTCGTATGCCTGCAACACTGCACACCACACGCTCTGGTCAGTTCAAAGATCGATTGTGAACGCTGATCTGTTCGCAGCCTTACCGAAGAACCAGCGCGCGACTTGGAGAACCAATCGATCGCTTTCGCTCGTGCCATCTCCGTCTCCTCCACCCGAGCCCTCCACCTCGTAATACGTTCTCCATGACTGGACGCCGGCCGCTATCAGCTGTGACGACAGTGGCTCGACACCGTGCGCGAGTTGCCGGCGCCATCGATGAAGCAGCGGCCACTGAACTGCCGCGAACAGGTCAAAGTCCCACGAGGTTTGAGCCAGGAGCACGAGCAACGTGTCTGTGGACAAGTGCCGCGCGCCGTCATCGATGCTCATCGTGCCCCATAGCAGGTCGCAGTCGCCGGGAGTGAACACAGCCAACTCGTGGCGGAAGCTGCAGTGCGAGCGTCCGGTGACCAGATCGCGGAACGGTTCAGAGGCTCTAGCTGGAGGAGTCGGGGTGAGCGTGGCGTAAAACACGTCGAACGTGTCGCTCGCGAGCGTGGACGCCGTCTGGGCGGTCGTTGATACTGCTCCCTTCGTCTTCGTTATGCCCAGCGCTTCTATCACGAACTGAAAGACCTCGAAGTCAACAGGGAGGCAGAAGCAGTCTGGATGCGGAGACAACTGCGGGAGTTCAAGACTGAACGCCCCGATGGATGCGTCGGACTGTGCTTCAGCGCCTCGATCGGTCAGGAACACGTTTGGGATCGCGTCTCGAAATGAAAATCCGGCGTCGCCTGCAATGAGGGCGATCGCGTGGCGACTCGCTGACCCACCGGTGCTGTTCTCGATCAGCGCGGAGAGGAAGGAGACCGCTTCAGTCGGGAACAGCACCAGCGCTGACCTCTGGTGGTCCGCGTCACTGCTATCGCCCTTGCGGAACGCGTCGACGATCCGTCGGAAGACTGCGTTGGATGCGGCGTCGCTGAAGAACGCGGTGGAATCCTTGTCGGTAACCTTAATTGGAGCTCGGAATATCAGATCCATCTCTGCAATCGACGATGTGGTAGGATCAATGGCAGCTTCGTGCACGAAGCAGACCTCGGCTGGAGACGATGACGCGCTGATCGACTCGTCGCACTCTCCAGTGCTGCACGCGCTTGATACACCTGATGGTTCCTTCGTCAACGCAAACACGTCGGTGCGCAGTGAATCGAAAAAGTAGTTGCCCATCAGGAAGAGCGGGCCGTTGGATCCTGGGCACCACACGTGGTTCGAGCGCTTGAGCCGCAGCTGTTGGGCGTTCGGACCCGATACGAACGACGCCGTATCGAATCGCGCAAACTCGAGCTTGCCTTGCTGTAGGAACGACTGGAAGCATGCCATGCTCATCCGTGAGTTGAGCACCTGCTCGCTGAGGTCGCTCGCAACCACAAGAGGGACGAGCCTCTTGCGCTGGAAAGCAGCGGCGTGCCGCTCGACTTGGGCGTAGAAGTGCAGCAAGAAGTGGTGCAAGAACTTGCACGACCCGCTTGCGGCTTCCCACACAAAGCAGTTCGGCTCATGGCCGCCGCGCTGGTCTCTTGGGTCCGCGTCTTGACTCAGCAAGAAGTCCACCGCCACCCCTGCAGATCAGCCATGAAGACGATCGGTGGTCATTAGTGATTGCGACGACAAACAGGTGGAGCGTGCCGCGGACGTACGCGCGTAGGTGGCGGCGATAAACGAGCTGCTTGACACGCCGAAAGGGACGACGCCCGAGCTCCACGCTTGGATGCCTCTGTCGAGGTAGAACTGCTTCTGGGCGTCCCACAACTGGCACTTGGACAGTCTATCCAAGCCAGGAAGCGCTGGCAACGCTGGTGGGGGGGATAACTTCTCGACAGCTGACGCAGTCGACGAAGCAGGCGTAGAGGGAGCGCTGGCGGCCGTGCGGGCGGAGAGCGAGACCTGCGGCTCGTCGGGGTACAAATGTGCCCAGAGCTGCTGTCCGAGCCGCTGCGCAGCCCACACATCACGGCGGGTGCGTGCAGCGGGCGTGAGCTCCAGCTGGCGCCTCAGCTTCTTGCCGAGAATGCGAGCGACCGACGGGTGGAAGAAGCTCCAGCGCAGCAACAGCAGCACGAGCTGGAACGGCAGTTGGCTCGCCGTCGTGAACAGCGGCTCGATGCTGTGCTCTGCTCCATTAGAAGCCGGGATTGAGGCGTCTCCGCGGCTTGGGATCCACGATAACACCTCGAGCGCCACCCGCCACCCGCACTGCACCTCAAGCTGCTCAAGCGGGTGCCGGAGGAACAGCAGCTCGTCTTCCTCGTTTGGACGGTGTGTGAGGCTCGTCAGCGTGCATCTCCACGGCCACCCGCCTGCCTCCAGGTCTCCCACGTCCACGGAAGTCACGGTCATTACCAGGTCAAAGCCTGCAGCTCGAAGCGCAGCGCTGGAGTTGCTCGACTGGTTGTTCACGCCGCGCGCCAGAACCACCAGCATCCTCCTCTCCACGCCGCCGCCGGCTTGAGGACGCGCCGCTTGCTCCAGCTCATCGACGCTCACGACGTCCTCGCAGTCCACACGCAAGGGTGCGCCACCACCGCGCGTCTGCCACGTGACGGAGACGGAGACCGAGGTGAACGCGGTGACGAGCCGAGCGAGAGAGCGCGTCGTGGACAGGAGGAGGCTGTCGCGCGGCCCCACGCACGCGAACGCGACTGCCGAGACGCCGCGCGCGACGGCCGCGCGCTCCGCCACCTGCGCGACGGTCTGGGCCAGCCAGCAGAGCAGCAGCTCGCGCTGGAGCCGCGCGGAGCCATCGCCATCGTCCATCCAGGATCGCTTGGTGTCCGAGTCCGATAGAATTGTCGAGGATGCATCGTGTTACAGTCAACAACAAACACGTAACGGGTAGACGGAACCCGCTTGCGGCGTTTTCTTCTGCATCGCCTCCTGCCGGCTGCATGATGGATGGCTCGTGGCCGACCGGACCGCCTCAGACCTTCTTGGTGGCGGCAGGGAGCAGGTGCAGCACGGCCTTGGACGTCGGCGCGGCGCGCGACGCGTTGGCGCTGTTGGTGGCGGCGTCCTCGGCGATCAGCGCGCGCCGCTCCTCCGCGATCGCCTCCAGCTCGCCCTGGATGTCGGCCAGCTCGTCCCGCGTGGACGAGAACAGCGCGCGCGCCTGCAGCGTCGACGCGGTGCTCACGACCGCCGCGCGCCGCCGCTTGACGCCGCCCTTGGCCGCCGCAGCCGCCGCCTCGTTCGCCGCCTCCTTGTCGCCGCCGCTCTTCTGAGCCATTTCTTCTGGAACGAGTGTTACAATCAACAAACAACCACGTAACTGGTAGATGCTTTGATGCTTGTCGGCCGACACCTCGCGTGTCGGTGTGCCTCGCTGCAACTCGAGACACGAGGTGGCGAAGCGAAGACGGCCGATCGAAGCCCTTCAGACGGTGGAATGCGCCTCCTGCTGGTGACCAGGTTGAGAATACACGCTTGGGTCTCGCGTGCGCACTGGTCGATGGCCGCGGAGGTGACGAGTCGCGTCAGCGTTGTACGGCGCCTGCATGGCTCGGGTCTTCTCTTCGCCTTGGGTGCCGCTGGTGTCGGGGGACCGTCGACCCGTTGAGGAGAAGGGTCTCTCCATACGTCTCTCCACCATCCTGAAAAACGCCGAGTGAGCGAGGGACTCGGCGTTGAAGTCCATGGCGCGGGCAGCGACCTCATTGGAGCAATTTTATCAGCGTCATGCCAACCAGCAAGCTGGAAATGGGGCGGCAACAAGGTGCTGGCGACACCTGGCTGTAATCAATGCCTTCCAAGAGATCAAGCCCGGCAAGCTCACTCCAGAGGCAGCTCATTGGCGGGTTTGCGAGGCGTCGCATCAAAACGGAGGCGTCCGCGTCGCTGGTGGCGCGTGGAATCCGGCATCAATAGTGGATTGGTTACCCCACTCCCCGCCCGACCAAAACGAAAATGTCCACGCCAGGCGACGCCCTTGATCTGGATCTCAGTCTGCGCCGCCGTGTCGATCGGGTCAATAGCCCAGATCTTGCCGCCGCTAGCCACGTAGTTGGGCTGCCGGCACTCTGTGACCGCCACGCAGGACTCGCGGCCGTCAGTCACCGACCTCTCGCCACGCTGGACTCGCCATACGAGTCAACGCGCACCTTTGAAGGCCGAGGCCGCGCCGGCGACCAACAGCAGCGCCGTCAGCGCCTGCATCAAGGTCGTCAGAGGACGGGGCGCGGATGAGAGTTCGCTAGCAGCACCGACCAGAGGGGTATCACATATCATTGGTGAGCGCAGCGAGTGCTCTGAACTCAGCTCCTGCCCATGTCGTTCTTGGCGCGGATGTAGCGGGACATGTACTCGGTGGCTCGGTACCGCTCGGACCAGAGGATGGCGCCGGTCCAGTTGCGTGCTCGGTCGTCCGTCTTGCGCCGCATGGCGTCGTCCAGGCGCGAGAGGAAGCTCTCGGCGTTGGCCTCGCGGCTGTACAGCGAGTTGCACAGCGCCACGCCGGCTCGCTGCGCGTCCGCCCAGCGCTGAGGGTCGTGGTACAGCTCGTGCATGGCGGCGGCCAGCTGCTCGGGCGTGTTGGCAATGGAGCCGCCCCACTGAGAGCCTCCTCCGCGAGTCATGCCTTCGGATCCGATGCCCGTGGACACGCACGGCGTCCCAGCGAACCAGCTGTCGGCGATCTTGCCCTTGATGCCGGCGCCGAAGCGCAGCGGTGCGATCGTGAGGCGGTAGGACCGCAGCGTCTCGTGCACGTCTGGAGCGAAGCCCTTCATGCGGAACCCGCGCGCGGGGTCGTCCATCTTGACGAACCGACTGGCTGCTCCATACGAGCCGTAGACGTGGACCTCCGGCGGGGGAGACCCGGCGGGCTGCAGTGAGCGGAAGAGCGGCAGGATGCTCGAGCGCGTCCACTCGACGGCGTCCACGTTGGGCGAGTGCTTAAAGCTTCCGATGAAGGCGATGTGCTGGCGGTCAGCGAACGATGGCGTCTGGGACGCGTCGGCGGTCGGGTAGAAGAAGTCGCAGCGGTGCAGCAGACTGTCCGGGATCTGGAAGCGATTGACGAGCATCTCGCGCTCAAAGTCCGAGACGAACAGCGTCAGGTCGGACCGGTGGATCGACGCGAGCTCGCGGATGACCTGCTTCTCGACGGGCTCCATGCTGACGTCGTAGCCTGCTGCCAGCACCGACGAAACGTCCCGGCCCTGCTTCTTCACCAGGTGCTCGCGCGCCTTGCGGAGGAAGTGCACGTCTTGCAAGTCCAGCACCCGCAGTGCCTCGGGCGCGTACTTCTTGGCCTGCCAGCCGTACATCTCCTCAGCGATGAAGCGGTCGAACACCACAACCTGCGGGGACGTTTCCAACAGCAGCTTTTGGAACGCATCCGAGTTGGCGTCAGCCTGAATGCACTCGACGTTGCTCTCGTCTCGTAGTCGCTCCGTGTGCTCGTTGAGTCGACTAGGAGAGACACAGAGTACGTGGAAGCCCTGCGCTTGCAAGATGGAAATCAAGTCGGCACTGCGCACCCCTGCGGCCGACGAGGTGCGCTCGGGCCACACGGACCCCGCGAACACAACCTTCTTCTTGCTGGCCGCGAATGCAGCCATGCGAGACGCTTGCGAGGTCTCTCCTGCCGCCGGTTGAGTGACAAATGCCTGAATTCCAGATAGAGAAGTGGGGGGAGTCGCCTCCGGGATCGACGGGTACGACCGCGCCTTGCTCTCAAGGGGCTGGTACCAGCTCGCGTCCATGTCTGATGCCAGTCGCGCCTCGACGTTGAACGGACCAGGCAGCCCGTCGGGGAAGAACTGCAGCACGAGCTCGTGGAAGTAGGCGATCGGGTCGGCCTGCCGGCCCTGGACGCGCGCGATGTGGTGGAACCACTTGATGCCGCATCGCACGTGGCTGCGCTCCTCCCAGACGATCTGCTTGACGACAGCCGCCGACGCGCGGTCGCCGATGGACTGCAGCTTATGCACGAGTCGGTCGCCCGAGTCGAGTCCGCGCGCCTCCTGCACGAGCGGCACGACGGCGATGCGCGCCGCTAGGTCCGCTGCCGTGTTGGACGCGTGCTCGAGCAGCGCGCGCGTGGCCGGGAGGCAGCCGTAGCGCGCGTCGAGCTCGCGCAGCCGGTCGTCCACCATGCGGAAGTGGCGCGCCTCGTCGCTCGCGACCGTCAGAAAGTCGTCGTAGAACGCGCGCGGCAGGGCGTGCACCTCCGGGTCGAAGCGCACGAGCGTGTCCCAGTAGTTGTCGATCGCTCCCAGCTCGATGTGGGCCAGCGCGTGCAGCATGACGACGGGGATGCTGGCGCGCTGCTGCAGCTGCTTGCCGGACGGCATGCGCTTGGGCGGCAGCAGCTCCGGTTCAGCGCTGCGCGCGGGCTGTGCAGGCGGGCTGGAGGTCCAGCGATCGCCCGAGAAGACGCGCAGCTCGCCGGCGTCCCAGCGCGCCTTGCACTCGGCCGTGAGCGCCACCTTGTCGCGAGGATCGGCCGCGCGCAGCACCCGCTCGCCGTATCCGATGAGTGAGTCGGCGTCGGCGGCGGCAGCCACGCTCGTCGCCAGCCCGCGCCGCCGGCTGCGAGCGACAGCAGCGGCAGCCGACCGCGACATCCGCAGCATCGCGGGCGTCATGGCGCGCATTGGCGGTTGTCAGCGGGTGATTGGCGGGTGATTGGCATGCGTGTTGGAAAAACGCGCGTCGCATGGCAGATAATATGCACTCCTAGAGGTATTATGACATAACACATCATGTTTGAAAGGTGGAACGCGTTGAAGCGCGAGTCTGGCTCGTCATCTTAGCTGGCCACCTCCCTCTCTTGCGCTCACTATGCTTTACCTTATGGATCGTCGTCTTATCCACTCGGCCGGCGATCTGTGCCCCACCTCGTGTTTGCCATTCTCCAACTCGCCGACTCGATATCAAGCGTCTGGCTGATCCTTGAAGTATTTCCGCACTGCAGTCATGACGGACCTCAGCCTTCTCTCGGTGCTGTTGTTGCTAGTGGCTCCCAGCGCCAGCGGCGTTCTGTGGGAGCCGGCCGCGACGCACGCGAACCCGGGGAACGTCCTCGAGATCGGCCCCGAGATCGACCCGGCGTTCCTCAGCGAGACGTGGCGCGCAACGGACACCAACAGCACGCAGACGTTCGCGGACGCGCTGCCGCAGTCCAACTTCACCACGCTTCGTGACATTGCGGATCGCCTCAACTTTGAATGCAGCGACGTCAAGCTGTGCAACGAGCCCATGGACGTGCGCACCATGAACTCGATCCGGCTCAAGCAGAACGGCACGACGCACGTACGGAGGAGGAGAGGATGCCTCGGTAGCAGCAGACGAGAGCAGTCGGTTCAGGACTGACTTGCCGCGTGTGGTTGGCATTTCCCGTGGCATGGACAGGGTCCGTGCGAGATGTGGCTCGGCGACACGCGCGTCTTCAACGCGAGCGATTGTGCCACCGACGACAAGGGACGTACCAAGCTGTTCCCCGTGCCGTACTCGACGTGCCACGGCGTCTGCGCCTTCTCCACGTACTGGCTGCTGCTCGACCAGCCCAAGTGGCAATTCCATCGTGCGTTGCCAAGCATCGGACTCGCTCGTCGTGACGAATGTGCCCGTGATAACGATATGTCTGCTTGACTGGTAGGAGTTTGCGTGGCGGTGGCGAATGCAAACGCGAACGCGAGCACGAACGGACAAGGCAGCAGCGAGCCCTCGCGTCGGCTGATGGAGACCATCCGCCCATTCACCAGGAACAACCTCTACGGCAATCCGGAGGGTCTTAGCTTCCTCCGAGCCATGATGTCATATGGGAAGCCCAAGCGCAGCCCCATGCCCATCTCGGATCGCACAGGCTTCTTGGTATAGTTGCGATCGAGGCGCATTCTTGATGCCGAGCACCCGAAACCACCCCCACCTCCCGCGCGAGAGCACTGCCAAGCTTCTTCGTTGATGCCATGGCAGATCACCGCCGATCACGCCTTCAATAGAGACCAAAGTTGCGCCTGTGCCCGCTGCTCACTTGGCGTAAACGTGCTCGGTGCCGTCGCGCAGCGTGAGCCTGCCGCGGCCGTTTAGCGACACGTGGTTGTTCTCCCAGTCGCCCACAAAGCTCTCGCCATTCGCGAAGAAGCCCGTGCCGATGCCATGCCGCTTTCCGTTCACCCACATGCCGTCGTACAGATCGCCGTTCGCATACTTGCATACGCCACGGCCATGAGGACGCCCTTTGACACACTCGCCCGTGAACTTGCTTCCGTCTGGGAAGGCGATGGTCCAGTCGCCGTCCACGGCCTCATCGGCCACCCACTCGCCTTCTTTCGTGACGCCAGACGCGGCGATCGTCAGCACACCAGCGCCTTCACGCCGTCCGCGCCGCCACTGGCCCACGTACTTCTCTCCGCCGCTCTGCCCAGACACGAATGTGCCTTCGCCATCCTGAAGATCGTTCTTCCAGCTGCCAGAGTACGTCGCGCCGTCCGCAAACACGGCGTCGCCTATTCCTTCCCGCACGCCGTCGCGCCACTCGCCGCTGTACGACACGCCACCTTTCTGGCCACCAGGACACAACACCTGCTTCCCCACGCCGTGCTTCTTCCCACACGCGAACTCGCCCTCGTACACGGCGCCTTCTGCGTCAATGTACTTGCCAGTGCCGTGGAACTGGTTGTTGCTCCAGTTGCCGCTGTAGGTCTCGCAGCCACGGATCACGCAGTGGCCGTACCCTTGGCGGATGTCTCGATCCCAGTGCCCGTCATAAATGAAGTCCTTTAGACCAGAAGTCAGTACGCCGTTCCCATGGCGAGTGTCGCGATCCCAGTCACCTTCGTACACGTTGCCAGTCGCGCGCTCGGTAAAGACGCCGAACCCATGCCGCTTTCCGTCACGGAACTCGCCGTCGTACACGTCGCCATTAGGATACACGCGCACGTGATGGCCATCCACGGAATGGCTGACGCCCGGATCGTCGCTCTTGCTCGTCACAGCCGAAGCTGCTGAAGAGGAGCTGCGTCGCTCGCGCTGGTGGCCGTCTGTCGACAGCGGAACGTCGACAAACCGAGACGGCCGACGCACCGACTTGACAAACACGCTGTTCGTCCACTCGCCCTCCAGCATGCTCCCGTCCGGGTTGACACACACGCCGAAACCTTCACGAAGTCCGTCTATCCACATACCGGAGTACGACGACCCGTTCGCATACTTGCATATCCCCTCGCCCCACGGACGCCCTCGTCGACACTCACCCGAGTACTTGTCGCCGTTCTGGTACACAATGAACCATGTGCCATCCATGTCGGCGTCTTTTTGCCACGTGCCCTCCTTCGTAATGCCCGATTTGCCCGAGTACGCCGAGCCTTCGCCATGACGAAAACCCTTCCACCACTGACCGTCGTAGCGGTCGCCATTGGGACGCACGAGCACGCCGTTCCCGTGCCGCTTGCCGTCTTGAAACCCGCCAGAGTACTCCGTGCCGTCCATGTACTCGCACGCACCCATGCCGTGGAATTTCCCGTTCACGAACTCGCCAGTGTACTGTTTGACCCCTTCGAACTCGTCTTCTCGCCTCCGGCGCGCAACAGTGAGCTTGCCAGCGCCGTGCTTCACCCCGCGACGCCATTCGCCATTGTAAACGTCACCGTCCGCGTTTGTGTAGACGCCCATACCGTGGAAGAAGTTATCCAGCCACTCGCCTGTGTAGGTTTCGACGTTCTTGAGCGCACTGTGGCCGTGCCCGCAGCGCATGTCGTGCTTCCACTCGCCGTCATAGATATACCCACTGGCCTTGGACGTGAGTACACCCTTCCCATGGCGCTCGTCGTGGTCCCAGTCTCCCTCGTACTGGTTCTTGGTCACGAACTCGACATACACGCCAAACCCATGCCGTTTGCCGCGCACAAACTCACCGTCATACTCGTCTCCGTTTGGATACGAGTAGGTTGCGTGCCCTTCCTGAGGTGGAGGGACTGGCGCCACCACGGTGCTCCGTCGCCTCTCAAGTCGGTGGGCACTGATCCACTTGTTGTAGTTGTGCGTCTGCTGCCACGCGTGGGTCCACGCACGTCCATAGTCCGCGTAGAACTTGGCGTTTTCACCAAACACAGGTGCCGTCAGGTCTTCCAGTCGCGTCCGAATCGATGGATGGTACGGGTCGTAGTGGCTGCCATCAGCCACATCGCCGCTGCTTGTTCCCGACCCGAACAAGCCGTGGAAACCTTCCTCGAGGAACTGCTCAAAGTACGTCTGGAACTGACCAAGGACCCAGTCCGTGTCGGACTCGATCGACTCCATTGCGGCGCCGACCCGCGACTGCTGCCGCTCCAGCCGGTTTGGCAGGTCGGCGCTGTGGGCACTCCGAGTACCAGACTTTTGTGGATGCGCAGTGTCGATTCGGCGCATGATCGTGTCAATGAGCGCTGCAGCCGAGCTGCCGAAGCCGAACGCGTGCTCGGTCTTGAGTGTCGGGAAGACGACCACCTGGCGGATGTCGAGGTCCACGATGAGGTCCAGCTGCGCCTTGGGGCTCTTGAGCAGCAGCGAGTCGCTCGCGCCGACAAGAAAGCCCGCGGACGCATACACTTCCTCCTCGTGGCCGGGCGACAAGCAAGGCTGGAGAGCGAAGCCGTCGTGAAGCAGCGAGAATGGCATCCCGAAGCGCCGTAGCCGATAGATCACTGCCTGGATCGTGCGTGACGTGAAGCCCGCGCTGTCGGCGAGCACGCCGGGAAGCAGAGCCAGCAGCGCCATCGACGCTGCAGAGGCCAAGCTCGCGTCCGAGGAGTAGCACGCCACGCGTCCTTCCAGCAGCACGACGCGCAGCACGGCGATAATGTCCTTGCGAAGCCATCGGACGAGCGGCAGGACGGGGAGACCAACGTGGATCTCGCGGTACGGCAGCTCGGAGAAGTTGATCTTGCTCGTCAGGCGGCGGTGCAGCGCCTCCAGCACGTCGAAGTCCCGCAGCGTGTCTTGCTGCTTGAAGAAGCTCGCAGCCGTCTCCTCGACCAGCGAGCGCAGGAACGTCTGGAACGGCACGGTGGACAGCAGCACGAGGAAGCGCGCCTCTTGCTGCACCAGGAACGGCCGCTGCGCGCCTGGGTCCGCGACGCCGACGCCCCAGAGCTGCAGCTGGCCCCCGCCGCTCGTCGGTACCCGGAAGAACACGCCGGCTTCTCCTCCTGAAGCGCCGAGACGAGGAGACTGCGGGCTGAGCGCGCGATCCGGGTCGACATGCCCTGCGCTCCACTCGCGGGTCCCGATCGCGTCCCACTCGCGGTTGAACACCTCCTCTTCCTCCTCGTCAAGCAGCTCCGCATCGTCACGTATGGCTCCGCGACCTCCCCCGGTCGTTAGAGACGAGAGGAGCAGGCGGCCGCACGCCAACAGGTCGGCGCGCGACGCGACGGCTTCCCTTGCGCCGGGACGGCCCCCAGGAGCCTGCTCCAAGGCCCGCGGGACGCAGAAGTCGACCTCGTCCAGGTGGACCGCGTCATCGTCGCCCGTCTCGCAGCCAGGAGACCACCGGTGCGCGCGCACGAGCGCCAGCAGGAAGGCCGGGTCCGTGGCGTCCGTGGCGTCCGTGGTGTCGTCCATGGGACCCCAATCGACTTGCACTCAGTATGTGATGGAATGAGTCCAAGATCGAAACGTGTTGAATTTGCAACAGCAAACAAACAAACAAACAAAAACACACACAAGTATGTTGAAGTGTGTTTGATTGATACAGTGACATGTTAGTGACATGTAACATTCAAATCAGTGAAGATTAGTGACACTTTCACACGTGAACGTTTCACGAGAGTGACATTGTTCAGGATGTGGCCCACACTGAAATTTGCCATCATCATGAGACTGTTGGTCTCATCAAGAATGATGTTTTTTCCTCCTCCTCTTCCGAGCCGCCAGAAGCAAGCGCGGTGACGCCGGACGACACGACCATGAGCGCCGCGACGCCGCTCTTCTCGGAAGACGAGCTCATGCACGTGCTGTCGGAGATCGACACGGACGCGCGCGTGGTGCTGGCGAGCCGGCCGGTGCGTGTGTCGCGCGGCTACTGCGAAGGAGTGTCTGTCGGTCGGGGACTGACGCGCGGTGGAACCCACTTGGGCTCGTGATGTCGGTGTTCGTTGGCGACCCCAGGACGAGGCCAGCGCGCAGAGCGGGGGCGGGTGGCAGTCCTCCGTGGACGTCGTCCCGGACTACAGCATGTTCGAGGGGGACGAAGCGTTCGCGGGCTTCATGGCGCAGCTCGCGACGCCGGACGACAGCGGCTCGGACGAGACGGCGACGACCTCGACCTCGGCGGGCAGTCCGCCGCCGTCGGCCTCGACGTCCTCGACAGGGACGCCCAGTCCGAACCGCTCGAAGGGGTCGTCGGCGTCGACGGATCCCGCGCCCAAGCCGAGCCGGAAGCGGCGAAAGCACGAGCTGGACCACCTCCGCGGCGTCGCGGCAGCGCTGGAGGCCAAGCTCCACGCGCTCAACGACAGGGCCAATGCGACCAAGCCAGGAGGCAAGTTCTTCTGGCGGCATGTGTCGAGTCAGATGATGATGGAGAAGCAGAAGACGCTGGGCGAGAACGCGCGCCTGCGCGAGATCCTGCGCGACCAGGTCAAGGTCGTCAAGTCGCTCCAGCGCTCGTTGGGCAAGAGTCCGGACCTCCGGGTGGGTGTTTGATGGCTTCCCGATGCTCACGCTGGACATGCTTTGACTGACAACCCTCCGTGGCGTCGTCGTGAAGAAACTGGGGATCATTCCAGAGCCAAAGATTGCTGGCAGCCGCGACGGCGCGTCGACCCAGGAGCGGTTCAAGGGGCTGTTCCGCAACGTCTCGTCGTCGTACAACTCGATGGAGACCATGTTCCAGCAGGCAGGCGTCCCACCGCCTACGCTGGCCGGGAACCGAAAGATCAACATGGAGATGCGATGCGACGGAGACGTGCCGCGCATGTGTCTGCAGATCGTGGAGAGTCGAAAGATGCCGTATGGCTTCCTCCACGTCGGCGATCAAGCGTGGAAGTTCCTGTCGCAGGGCAAAGGCGCCGAACCCAACGTCGGCTTCGAGATGGTAGGCTGTGCAGCCAGCCAACTGTTGCTTTGCCTGCGTTGCTTCTGAGCTGACGACCCGTGGTGTGGCGCGCGTAGGAGTTCCAAAACCAGGGCGACGAGCTCTACGGCGAGTGCAAGCTCCACTGTGAAGAAGGGCCGCTGCGCCTCAAGGGCGATGTGGCCATGCGCCGCTACGTGGAGAACGACCGGCTAACGTTTGTGTGGGAGTGCGCCGGGGTCTGCCACACGTCTCTTCAGCGCGTCCAGCAAAAGGGGTGGTGCGTGGACGCCGCCGTGTCGTCTGAATGCCAGTGGCTTGCTAACGTCCTGGACTACCATGGCAGGTGCATGATCGAGCCGCTGGAAGAAGACCCGAGCAACGCGACGCTGTTCCGAGCGTGCGTGCGCATCACGCCCACCGCCGTGGAGGGGACGGACTTCGGGACGTCGCCCAAGGAGATCGGCGCGACCACCGAGTTCGTGCTCGACAACTACGAGCGCACCGTGGGCTTCATCTTCGACCAGATCCTCGGCTCGCTCACGGCGGAGGTCTGATCAGGCAGGTCCTGCCCAGTTGGAGCAAGCGCCACCTGCTTTGCTCCGCGTGCGTGTCCATCAAGTCATATGTATCCACAGTCAAATTGTATGGTGCCAAGACCCCGTGTTGCAGCGTTTGTAGCCACCTTCGCGCGACTTGCTCGGTGTATTGTCTCCATGACGCGCGCGCGTCACGATCCAAGGTCCTCCGAAGGTTGCATCAACGCCATCCGCGTTTTTTTCACGGCTGCCAGTTGAAGGAGTCGGCCGCCGCCAGACGAGAAAGCGGATTCGAAGCGACTCGGTCGGGAAAGGCCGCGCTGGTGCTGGCGACGCGTGTCCTGCCGTTGCTGTTGCTCGCGGGAGGAGACGGAGGCGGTCGCGGGGCTGACGGGAAGTACAGGGGGCGGTGGGGACTGCGCTGGTGTCGCTGGGGCGAGTTCAGGCGCCGTCGTGGAGCGGGAGGCGCTGTCGTGAAGCCAATAGAGTTCGACAGGGCGGAGGAGCGATGGACTACGAGTCGCGGTCCGGGTCGGAGCCGGAGCTCGCGGGCGAGGCGTGGTCCAATGCAGTGCCCGTCATCATCGCGGCCAACCGGTTGCCCGTTCGGCTGTACCGCTGCGACGATCGCGCCGAGGCGAGCGCCAGCACGGACGGCGCGTCGCTGGACGCGGCGGCCAGCGGCAAGTGGCGCGTCGAGTGGGCGGGCGACCGCGTGATCGAGTCGCAGAACACGTTTTCGCACCACGAGATATCGGCGCGCGCCAACATCAAGTTCGTTGGGCGGGTTGGCGACCTGGAAGTGCCAGAAGAAGACCAGCCCGAGGTGACGCGGCTGCTGCAGCAGTTCAACTGCTTCCCCGTGTTCGTCCAAGCGGACGAAGCTAAGCTCTACTATGAAGACTACTGCAAGCAGACGCTCTGGCCAACCTTCCACAACGTCGTGGACGTCTACAGCCCCGTCGATGTCGTGGTGGACGCGGAGAACAAGTCGCAAGACGGACCAACGCCCTGCTGGAACCCAGACCTGCAGAAGCTCGCGTGGCACGCGTACTCCAACGTCAACCAGCTCTTCGCAAATGTAAGACCCTCGCACTGTGGGTTGATGTCTGGAGTGACGACACTCACATGACGTGGACACCATTGTCTGACAGAAAATCTGCGACTTGTACGAGCCGGGAGACATTATCTGGGTGCAGGACTACCATCTCCTGCTGACCCCGTCGTACATCCTGCGGAGGGTTCGTAGCGCCAACATTGGTCTCTTCCTCCACGTCCCGTTCCCGTCGTCGGAGGTGTTCCGGGCGTTATCCGTGCGGAAAGAGCTATTGCGCGGCATGCTGAACGCCGACCACATCGGTTTCCACCTGTTTGAGTATGCGCGCCATTTTATGTCGGCATGCAAGCGCATCCTCGGACTCACCTACAAGCCCATGCTGCGCGGTCAACTTGGAGTGGACTATGGTGGCCGACGGGTAGCGGTGACGTGCAGCCACATGGCGATCGATGCGGCGCGCATCGAACAGACACTCGACCTTGAGGACGTCCGCGAGCGCGTCGTCGAACTGCGCCAAAAGTACCTCGGGAAGCAAATCATGGCCGGTTGCGACACTGTCGAACGGTTGAAAGGCATCCCGTCCAAGATACTTGCGTTCGATGGGGTACGTCTTGGGTTTGCTGTGGTCTTTACCTCATTCGCATCTATCCATCACGCAACGCATTCTGACTTGCCAACGCTGTGTGTGATGCCAATCTGCAGTTTCTGACGCGCTGCCCCGAGTTTATCGGCAGGATTGTGCTGATCCAGAAGGGCATCCATCGCCGTGGCCGCGTCACCGATTACAAGCAGAGCAAAAAGGAAATCGAAGTCGCCGTCAGCTTGATCAACCACAAATATCGCGAGCATGCTGGCTTCGACGTGGTGGACTACGAAGAAGTGGAAGAGTTCCCGTTCAAGGAGCGCATCGCGCTGTGGCGAGTTGCGGATGTGCAGATCACCACGGTACTTCGCGATGGGCTCAACACGATCCCGTTCGAGTACATCGTCGCCCACAAGTACGTGGAGAACGCGCAAGCATCGGCATCTCGGTGATCTTGAGACGCTCTAACGGCTTACTACTGTGATGTGCTTATCAAAGAGCATCAGCGGGCGTGTTGATCCTGAGCGAGTTCTCTGGCAGCTCCCGTTTGATCAGCGGTGCTCTAACAGTGAATCCGTGGGAGCTCGATCAAGTCATCGACTCCATTCGCGACGCCGTGTACATGACGCCCAAGGAGCGAGAGCATCGTCGTGACTGTGACTTTCAGTTTGTCTCCTCCAACCCTCCTCGGCGATGGGCGAAATGCGTGCTGTCCGACATCCTGAATGCGCGCAAGAAGGAGGAGGCTTTCGTCTACATGGGTACCGGATTTGGTCTTGACTTCCGGATTATGGAAGTCAGCGCAAACTTTCGGGTGCGTCCACGTTTGACCATGGGCTCCACCAAAGTCACTAACTTGCCGTGTGCTGTGCATTCGTGGATCCCCTTGCCGTAGAAATTGACCGACCAAGAGATCGCGCCGCGGTACCGAACCAGCAAGTCCCGCGCTATCTTCCTCGACTATTACCGCACACTCGCCCCCGACGTGTCGAAGATGATCGGAGTCAAGTGGCCAGACGTCCCGCTCAGCGCGCTCTCAACACTCGAGCGTCTATGCAAAGACCCTCGCAACACCGTTTTCATTGTGAGCGGATGTGAATGCGAGCTGCTCACCGAGAAGTTCGGCAGTGTGCCAGGTCTAGGTCTCGTGGCAGAACACGGTTTCTTCATGCGAAGGGCTGTTCTCGGGGACGACGCGCGCATTGGACGGTGCGTGCGATCTCGCCTGCTGTCTTGGGGTTCAAGGACAATTACGCTAACTTTGAAGGTGGTGGCATGTTGTTAACTAGTCCGTGGGAGCGACCAGGAGATGTGTACCAGTCGGAGCAGAGCGCACAGCGCTGGCGGTCCAAGGCGGAGAAGATCATTGAGCTCTACGTGGACCGAACGAACGGGTCGACACTGGAAGTTCGCAAGAGCGCAGTACTCTTTCGATATGGCAAGTCGGACTTTGAGTTTGGTGCGATGCAAGCAGCCGAGCTCAAGGAGCACCTTGAGGAAGTGTTTGCGGTGCGTTAGCTTTTCTTGTCGGTGCGATCAATCAGCTGCCGTGGTCTGACACTACCCACGTGTGCGATCTCCAGCGCTGGCCGCTCAACATCATTCAGGGAAAGGATTACATTGAAGTCCGCCCTTCGAGCGTCGGCAAGGGCCGCGTCATCGGCAACATCCTGTCAGCGATGCGGGACGAGGGCAACCCGGCTGAGTTTGTGCTGTGCGTGGGTGATGACGTGGCCGATGAGCTCATGTTCGAGCAGCTGAACGACATGCTGGCCAAAGGCGAGCTCCAGAAAGGTGCGTTCGCGCGTGTGGCCGTGACTTGCAGCAGTTGCGACTGACATCTTTTCTGCTTGCACTAGGCTCTGTGTTTACCTGCACCGTCGGGCAGAAGCCGTCCAAGGCCGAGTTCTTCCTTGACGACTACTCCGACGTGATTTCGCTGCTCAAGTCGCTCAACGTCGTGTCGACCAAGGTGGGTATTTGCTCACTAGTCCCTTCCATTTTGCAGTCACGAAGGACGGATGCTCACCATCACTTTGCTCGCTGGCATGGCGTCATGCAGTCAAATCGCAACTACTCGCTCTCAGACATGCAGTCGTTCCTGCGCGACAACCAGAACCGAGCATTCCTATCTGCGCCTGCGTCGGGTAGCAGCGTCTCGCGCAGTGCGACCGCCGACTCGCCGTTCCGCCGGACGCCTAGTCGATACGCGATGCACAACCAGCTGTGCGTCAACCTCTCCTGCGCCTCAACCGTTCGTGGAGAGTTTCGCTAACTTCCTGTATGATCTGACTGGGCTGCGCGCAGTGCTCCTGTGCAAGAGGACCAGGTGATCCCAGGGGGGTCGAGGCGAGGCTCGATCTCTCGTCGCCGCCGCGGCAACAAGTGGGTGGAGCGTCTGCAGCACTTCGCGCTCTTCTTGGCTGCGATCGGCATCCTCCGCTGGCGCAGCGGACTGCGCGACCCGCGCGAGAAGAGGACGCTCCTGTACTTGCTGGCCTCCCTGGTCGCTGCGTGGACACTTCGCCGACTGCGATCCAAGTCGCCCGGATCACCCACCACCAGCTGACCTAGTGAGTCTCTTCCAAGAGCAATTGACCACGGACGTGAGGCTTTACACTGTTTCGTTGATGCGAGAATAGAGATCTGCAGGCGACGATCGAGATCAGTTGGGCGGGTCGAGAGCTCGCTCGGCTGCCTCACAGCGAGATGCCGTTGTCGGCTCCCCACTTCTTGATGATGCGGACGATGTACTCGACCTGCGGGTTGTTGTTGGCCTTGAGGATGCCCAGCGCTTCCTCTAGCTCGACGCGCGTGGCTTTACCGGCCACCGTTCGCTGGAAGACGCCGACGCAGGCGCCGCGCTTGCCCTCCCAGTACTCCGGGTCCGGGTCGAGGCGCTCGAGGATGTCGAAGGCTTTGGCCGCGTACAGGAACTCGCCCATGCGGTAGCAGTCGTGCGCGATGAGCTGCAGCAGGTTGAACGAGTCGTCCGAGTTGTCGAGCTTGAGGTACAGGTCCCACGCCGCCGACGGGTTGCGCGTGAGGATGTAGCAGCGCGCGAGCCAGCTGACAAAGCAGTAGTCGCGGCGGTAGTCCTCTCGCTGCACGCGCAGCAGTGTCTCGAGCGCCTCGGCGTGCGAGCCCGTGTGGCACAGCGCGATGCCGTAGTTCCAGTTGAAGTCGTCCTCGTTGTACAAGTACTGCTTGATCGAGTTGAGGTAGATGTTGACGTCCTCGAACTGCTTGAGCAGGTAGAAGCACGAGGCCATGCACTGCCGGCCCGGGATCGTGTCGCACTCGGTCGGGGACGAGCCCACGAGCTGGAAGTACTGCTGCGCCGTCTTGACGTGCTGCCGCGACGACGTGGCCTGCCCGAGCGTCGCGTGCACGACGCCCTTGAGGATGTACTCCTGCGGCGTCGACGGCTCGACGTCCTTGATGAGCTCGTACGCCTCCTGCAGCTTGCCGTGCTTGAGGTAGTACACGACGAGGTTGAGCCGTGCCTCGGGCAGCGCGTCTACGAGCGGAGGGAGCACGCGCAGCGCGTGCTGGCCGTCCTCGAACACGACGAGGTTGTGCGCGACCAGGTCGTTGTTCTCGAGCGCGTAGCCGCGGTCCGAGAGCGCCTTGAGCTCGTCCTTGGCCGCCGCGCCGTTGTAGAGCTTGAATTGGTTGCAGGCCTTGACGTTGACGGCCACGACCGAGTCGGGGAAGGCCTGCAGGTAGGCTTGCATGATCTCGAGCGACACGTCGTAGTAGTCGAGCTTGTAGTAGCACATGGCCACGTACACGTTGAGCGCCAGGTCGTCGCGGTGCTCGAGCAGCAGCCGCTTGTAGATGTCGGTGGCCTCCTGAAAGTGGTTGCGCAGGTAGTGGATGGCCGCGAGCGACAGCTGGTCCTCCTTGCCGTCCGATAGCTGTTGGTGGTACGCGAGCAGCTTGTCCTCGTCCCCGAGCTTGTGCGCGCAGTGGAAGAGCAGACGCGTCTGCAGCGCACCCGCCGGCCCGCTCGCCGCCTCCTGCGAGGCCTCCTTGTACTGCTGCAGGTAGAACAGGCAGCACGCGCGGTAGAGCGCCAGCTCGGCCGGCTGCGGCTCGCGCACCTGGTCGTACGTGTCGAGCGCGCGCTGGTACTGACCCAGGTGGAAGTAGGCGTACGCGAGCCACATCAGCGATGTGCGGCGCTCGTCCCCGCGTGGGCCATTGCTGCTGCCCGATCCCGAGCCGGAGGCGGCCGCGGCGTCCTCGCTCTTGAGGTTGAACTCGAGGATGGCCGCGGCGCCCGTGAAGTCGCGCTTGGCCACGCACTCCTCGACCGTCGGGCCCTTCTTGGTCTTGGCGCGCGCCGCCGTCTCCTGCGCCTGCTGCTCTCGCGCCACCAACGATCAATCAGCGCTCGGGATGGAGGACCCAGTGGACAGTTGGAGAGGGGAAGAGTACCTTGGTGCGCGCCGCCTGCTTGGGCTTGGCGACGTACATGGCGATCGCTTCTTGTTGCTTCTCGTCTCGCAGTCAAGGCGGTCGGTCACTGGGCAGGAGGGCGACCCAAGAGGGCGGCTGTTCATCCGAGCAGGGATCCAACGGCCGGCCGCCCGTATAAATAGCGGTCGCGTCTGCTCCGCCATGACTCCTGGTTCGCATTCGCCACCTCCGCAGCCTTCGCAGCACTCGCCTGCCGTGCGGCAGACGCCAACGGATCGGGACTGCGAGAGTTGGGCCCGCCAGCCTGCTGCCCGCGCAGCGACCCGAGGTGCAGAAATGCGGCCCTGACCGCCGCAATCCACCCTACGTGGACAGCAGCCGGTATGAGCAAGCCACATTGTGCATGCGAGAAGCTTGCTGAGCTGCGACCGGCGCTGCATATCGGCGCTGGCGGCGGTGGCGTCGACAATGCGCAGCCTGGTGCGTGTCGGCAGCAACTTCAACCACAAATCATCTATCGTGAGCTGCTCGACGCGAAAATCCCGAGAAATCACAACCCGCCTACAAACACCAAGTGTAAAATCTCTACTTCTAGTTGGGCGAAAAAAAGAACGTGGCTACTGCCACCGACTCACCGCATCCATGCGCATCTCCCGCGTCTGGACACTTATCCACCCCACGTTTCCCCGATGCTGATCAGGATGGCGACCGAGGCCTTCCTGCTGCCGCCCGACGCTCTCTGCGGCGGCCACTTGCGGATTCTCCACCCTCCGGCGTCCTCTCCCGTCCCCAGCCGCCCCCCCGGACCGTGAACTGCACGAGAAGCAGCATGGCGACGGCTGAGCAGACGCTGCTGTCGATCCGCGACGGCCACTTCGTGGACCAGCATGGGCGAGTGGCGCTGCTGCGCGGCGTCAACCTGGGCGGCTCGTCCAAGCTGCCGTCGGGCTACGCGCACTCGGACGAGCAGGACTTCTCGGGCTTCTTCGACGGCGCCAAGGGCGTGTCGTTCGTCAACCGGCCGTTCCCGCTCGAGGAGGCCGACGTGCACTTCTCGCGGCTCCGGCGCTGGGGCCTCTCCTTCCTGCGCTTCATCGTCACGTGGGAGGCCATCGAGCACGCCGGCCCGGGCGTCTACGACCGCGACTACCTCGCCTACGTGCGCGCCGTGGTCTCCAAGGCGGCCGAGTACGGCATGATCGTCTACATCGACCCGCACCAGGACGTCTGGTCACGCTGGACGGGCGGCGACGGCGCCCCCATGTGGACGCTCGAGAGTGTCGGGCTGGAGCCGCGCCACTTCGCGCAGACTGGCGCGGCGCTGTGCGTCGAGACGTGCGGGCTGCCGGCCTCGCAGTTCCCCAAGATGATCTGGCCCACCAACAGCGGCAAGCTCGCTGCCGCCACCATGTTCACGCTCTTCTTCGCCGGCAAGAAGCTCGCGCCAAAGTGCCACGTCGACGGCGTGCAGATCCAGGAGTACCTGCAGAACCACTACCTCGGCGCGCTCGAGGCGTTGGCCAAGGAGCTCAAGGGCCTGCCCAACGTCGCGGGCTTCGGTACGCTCAACGAGCCCATGACAGGCTACATTGGCGTGAAGGACCTGGCCAAGACGCCCGACTTCAAGAACGGCCTCACGCCCACCTTCTTCCAGACCATGCTGCTTGGTGAAGGCGTGGCGCAGGACGTCGAGGTGTGGAACTCGGGGCTGCTCGCCATGCTGCGGAACAAGCCGGCAGGCCGTGAGCGCATCGACCCCAAGGGCGTGCGCGCCTGGAAGCCGAGCTTCGGCTGCGTCTGGAAGGCGCACGGCGTGTGGGACGTGGACGCCGCCACGGGCCAGCCCAAGCTGCTGCGGCCGGACTACTTCAAGGACACGGACTTTGGCCGCGAGTGCTACCTGCCGTTCGCCAAGGCGTACGCGCAGCGCATCCAGCGCGTGCTGCCCGACGCCATGATCTTCGCCGAGATGCCGCCGATGGACTTCGGCGCGTCCGAGTTCCCGGAGATCTCGCCGCGCGACGTGCCGAACGCCGTCAACGCCGCGCACTGGTACGACATCATCACGCTGCTGACCACGTCCTGGCGCTCGTACGTGTCCGTCGACTTCTTCACGGGCAAGCTCGTGCTGGGCAACGCGGCGCTGCGCAAGCTGCACACGGAGCAGCTCGCGCACGCCGCCAGCTTCGCGCGCGACAAGATGCACAACGCGCCGACGCTGATCGGTGAGACGGGCATCCCGTTCAACCTGGACGGCGCCGAGGCGTTCACGAGCGGCGACTTCAGCGCGCAGGTCGGCGCGCTGGACCACACGATCGCGTGCCTCGAGGCCAACCTGCTGTCGTACACGCTGTGGAACTACACGGCCGACAACTCGCACAAGTACGGCGACCTGTGGAACCGCGAGGACTTGAGCCTGAGCAGCCCCGACACGGAGGCGCTGGTGCGGACGCTGAGCAAGGGCGTGGCCCACCGCGACGACTCGGCGCGCGCGCTGCGGGCCTTCGCGCGCCCGTACGCGGCCAAGATCGCCGGCGTGCCGAGCAAGTCGTCCTTCGACCTGGCCAAGGCCGAGTACGTGCTCGAGTACTCGTCGGCTTCTCACGCGGCCAGCAAGGGCACCGAGGTGTTCGTGCCGTACGCGCAGTACCCGCAGGGCTACAAGGTGGCGGCGGTCAACGCCAAGGTGACGATTGACAAGCACGACGGCTACGACATCGTGCACTGCGAGCACGGAGACAGCAAGGCGACCTTCCACCGCGTGGTCGTCTCGTCCTCGGCGCCGCCCGCCAAGCGCGAGAACCGGCCCATGCTGCACCTGGCCGTGGCCACGTCGGCCGTCGGTCTCGCGCTCATGCTGTACAACAAGCGCAAGTAAGTCCGACGAGCGCGGACGGTAGGCTAGCCGTGCGCGTGAGTTCGAGGTGGTAGTGATGCAGCACTGGATGTGTGAAGCCATTATCATGTCGCGTTGACGGCGTTGGCTCAACGTGAAGGTCTGGAACATGAGTCACTCCTTGAGTGATCAAGAGACGGGATCCACTTCGCAGCTATGCGTGTAGATAGCACATGACCACTCTTGATCAGCCTTATTGTGGGTATATCCGAGAGCCTCGGGTTCGGCTCGACATACTTGTCGCCATTCCCGAACTTGCGTCCTCCTGCGGACGACGAGCGCGATGTGCCTCACGTATCTCGCTGTTGCCATTGCCGCGATCGCAACCTCATGCATCGGCCAAGCCGCAGCCCAAACGGCCGTGCTGGCACTGCCGTCGACCCACCGAGGGTACATGAAGGCGTGGGGCGGCGACCCAGACAGCTGGGACCTCTTGATCGGCTTTGTGCCGCTCATGCCCAACACGTGCACCGGCGCGGTGGCTTACATCGCCGCGAGCAAGGGCTGCTGGCCGGCCGGCGAGTACTTTGAAGGCACGTGCTACACCTTCAGCCACGGCGAGACCGCGAACGAGACGGCAGACTACTACTACGACAACCAAGACCTCTCGTACTCGACAGCCTGCGCGTCGGACCTGTCGTCGTACCTCGAGGACCTCTTCGGCGACCAGCCATACCTCCGCATCGACTACTTCAACGACACCGACTGCATGGAGCTGGACGTCGCCAACATCATGGTCGCGGACGGTGCCTGCCACTCGCGCTATGTCACGGTGAACGAGTCCATTACTGAATCGGTGGTCGAGTCGCGACTGACCATCATCGACGAGAGCGGCGGGGCCTCGTTCAAGAAGTTCGCGTCCAGCGACTGCAGCGGCGACCCGACTGAGGACTTGGCGTTCAGCGAGGACCAGCTCAAGTCTCACGAGTGCGTCGACAGCGTCGAGGCCCACGCCGCCAGCAGCGGACTGTCCGCTGGTGCGATCGCCGGCATCGTAATCGGCGTGGTCACGTTCCTCGCGCTGGTGGCTGGGGCTGTGTGGTGGTACCGCCGCAAGATCAAAACCGCTGCAGTCGCCAAGGAATCAGACGAGCTCGCGCAGAAGCTGGACGTGGACGACGCATCGGCACTTGAAGCGGATACTCTACCGACCGCTGACAGCAAAGCGAGTGCGTACCGAGCCACGTAGAAGGCAGTTGACGCATCCACCACGGCCGAATCGATCGGAGTCGTAGCGACATCGGTCACCACAGCAACCTGAGACGTAGGGTGACCTACGGAGCATAACTTGATCAACGGCTGTGTTACTTTCCCCCTCGTCCTCACTCACAGCTCCTCGTCACTGAACCACTCCGTGTGCGTGATGGCCCCCGCCAGATGCGGCACCTTTGGTGGAGCGCCAAGCGCATCGCTGTCCTCCATCATCTCGATATCGTCACCCGAGCCCAAGGAGACTCTCTCTTCGTCCGTCGCGGGCACGCCGAGCGCGCGGAAGGACCCGCTGGAGCTGGCGCTCGAGCTGCGGCTGCGTCGGTAGCTGAACGACGGCACGGACGCCAGCGGCGTCGCCTTGCCTTGGCGCTTGTCCGCGTCGCCGACCCACTCGACCTTACTGTCCGCATTCGTGCCCTCCCGACTGTTCTCCCGCTCCTGGTCGCGCTGCTGCGCCAGGTATTGCACGTGCGTCTGGTACCACTGGCGCTTCTCCTCGGTCGAGAGGCCCTGGAAGTCGCACGGCGTGATGGATAAATACCGCGGCAGCGCCATCCCTCCCCTCGGATCGCTACTGGCGTCCGGCGCGGCGAGTGTCGAGGTGAGAGACGCCGGCGGCCGGCGGAAGGGCACGAGCTCGCCGCCGCTGGCGTCCGTCGCGTCGCGGTGGTGCTTGGTCGCGAGCGAGATGTAGTGGCGGTAGATGCGGTCCAGCGGCCGCCGGTCGCTCCGCGGCGGGTCGAAGAAGCGCCGCATGGCGCTGGGCACGCCTCCATAGACGAGCATCTCGCCCTGGTCGCCGTCCGAGGCCTCGTCGTCCTCGCCGCTGCCGTCGGCGTCGCCGCTCCCGCCGTCGCTCGCCGAGCGCTCGCGCCCGTGCTCGTCCAGCTCGACGAACCGCGCGGCGGCGGCGCCTCTCGCGAGCGACAGCCCCTCCATCTGCTCGGCCAGCGTGCGCTGGCGCTTGCGCGACGCCGGGCTGTGGCGCAGCGACGACCGGAACGTCGGCACTCGCAGCGGCGTCGGGTGCAGCGTCGGGTGCTGCGCCTGCGGCTGGGAGGGCGCCGACTGGAAGTAGTTGTACGAGCGCTGGCGCATAGTCTGCGCGTCCAGCGGCTCGATCTCGAAGCCCTCGTCCCGCCGGCGCCGCACGCCGCGCGCCGCGCGGAAGAACGGGCTCGACGCGTCCATCATGGCCGGCGGACGGCTTTCCAATAGTGAAACCGAGTGTGCAGGCCACTTTCTGATGCGCAAGAAGGAAGCGAGGCTCGTACCGTTATCCGACCAAATACAGCACCCCTATCGCATTCGAACCTACCGCAGACAAGTGAGGTGATGCGCACTTTACTGGAATCCGAACTTTGCGAGCAGCAAGTTGCTGGCGCGCATTCCCATTCTCAAGGTTTCCCGGCGCGCGAGGAAGGCGATCGCTCCGCCGGTCCGTCGCTCGCTCGCGGCTGTTTCCCTGTGCGCTCCCACGCCCCGAGCGTGGCCTCCGCTGCGCGAGGCACCTCCGCGACCTTCCGTTGTGTGGATCAGCGTCCGAGCGACCGCGTGGAGGCGTCGGAAGCGGCCATGGATCTGGCGCAACTCCGCGTGAAGGAGCTGACCGAGCTCTGCAAGCAGCTTGGTGCGGCGGATCATGCTGGCGTGTGGCGCTGGGAGACTCGCGTGCTGACTGAAAACGCGTGCTTCTTGGCGGTCGTGACCCCCCGAAGGCGTCAAGACGGGCGGACGCAAGGCGGACATCGTGGCGCGCATCCAGGCGAGCGCCGCGTTCCAGCGCGAGCACGCGGCGCCCGCCGCCAAGCACCACCGCGGCCGCAACGCGCACGTGAGCGGCAGCAAGCGCAGCGGCACCGACAGCGGCAGCCCGGTCTCGTCGGCCACGAAGAAGCTCAAGGGGCTGCGCGCAGACGACGAGGACTCGCTCCACGCGCTGTTTGACCGCTTCCGAGGTGGGCGATCATGGACCTGGATGTGGATGGGCCGGGACTCATGGTGGTGCCGTGCCGCGCAGACCCGGAGAGCGAGGAAGACGCCATCACCGACGACGGCATCTTGGCGCTCTGCGCGGAGCTCGGCGTGGACCCGCAGGACCCCGTGCTCCTGGTGCTCAGCTTCGTCATGGAGGCCGCGACCATGTGCGTGTTCACGCGCTCCGAGTTCGTGCGCGGCCTGCAGAGGCTGCACTGCCGGTCGCTGCAGGACCTGAAGGGCCAGCTGCCGTCGCTCCGGCGGAGACTGCAGTCCCGGGAGCAGTTCACAAGTATTTATTCGGTGGGTGGCGCGCTGTTGGCCCGGTCGAGGTGACGCGACGACTGACTTGGACGCGTTGCATGGGCCCCTCCCAGTTCACCTTTTCCTTCTCCAAGGACCCGACGCAGAAGAGCTTGGCGCTCGAGATCGCGCAAGGTCTGTGGGCTCTGCTGCTGCCTGGCCACCTGCCGTGGCTCCACCACTGGCTGGCGTTCGTGCGTGCCCACTGCCGCAACTCGGTCTCGAAGGACCTGTGGATGCAGGTGCTCGAGTTCGGCGAGCAGATCGCGCCCGACATGAGCAACTTCGACGAGAACGGCGCGTGGCCCGTGCTGCTGGACGACTTTGCGACGCACATGCAGGAGCTGGTGGCCAAGCAGGGCCTGCCCAAGACGGAAGCGGACGAGGCCGCGCTGGCCGCCAAGGCAGCGGTCGACGACGCCGACGACTCGATGATCGTCGACGAGATGTGAGCGCTCGCCGCTTCATCCCGCACCCACCGACCTCCTCTCCCTTCCATGTACTTGAGTAGTTGCGACTGGACGCGAGCTAGCAGGGTACGTCGTGGTGAACTGGTGGTGACCCAGGAAAAACACAGCCCAACAGTTACCGCGATCGCCATGGAAAGACATGCCGAGTGCTTTGCGCCAGCGCGTGGACGGCTGCGCCTAATACCTTTCGTGCCGTCTTGCTGCGTGGGTGGACTCACCGCTAACGCGTCGTTAGCTGATCGCCCTGAGCGCAATGACGGCAGCAATGGCCAGCGATGTGGTCGCTGGAACCGCTTTTCGCAGCGACGACGGTGCTCCTGCGAGACGCAGCCAACCCATCGTAAGTGAGACGCCGCTCGCCACTCCATCGATGGAGGAGCCCCACCTGAGCAGAATGTCGTATCGGCGAACGCGTGGATGTTCATGGCGAAGTTGGCGCCGCACGCACACCGCTGGTCCAACCCGCTCACCCCGCCGGACGTGCACGTTGTCTGCGCCTCGTCGAGCACTGCGATGCTCGCCGCCGTCCCCAGCAGTATGTACTGCCTGTAGCTCTGGAAGCAGCAACCCAGCTTGGAGACGATGTCGTCGCACAAGTCGAACGAGCTCCCAGCTTCTTCCACGAGCTTGCCGAGCAGTGTGACTAGAGTGCGCAATGAGCAGCCGTCGCGTCAAGGTGATGAAGCGACAGCAAGCCCCAAGCAAGGCTTACCGCAGTATTTGCCGTCTTCGTACGTTTGACACGCGAGTTGGTAGGCGGCGGCCTGCAGTCGCGCGCTCGCGGCTTCGTCTGCATCGCCCTCCGATTCGTCGGCGAAGCAATCGTTGTCCAAGAGCGTCTTGTACTTGGCGTTGAGCGTCGAGTAGCAAGAGTTGGCGCACAAGGCTTTCTGGTCTTCGTCGGAGCGGTAGTTCATGACGCCGTCAGTGACGAGCTCGCTGCAGTCGCTCGCGATCAGCGTGTTCCCTTCGATGCCGTTGGTCGCTTGGTCCTCGTTCACAAGCAGCGCCGTGATTTCCTCCTGCGTTGAGACGCACACGGCCGAGTGCTGCATCGAGAAGCGGAGATGAATCAATGCCAACTTTGGGAGGAAAATGCCTCGCGATGAATCGTACATTCGTCGCGTCGACTCCCGTTGCCTCCACTTCAGCACAGCACGCAGTCATCGCCACCAGGAGCGACACTCGAGAAAGCAACGTCCGGCGCATTAGAGACCGCAGAGGTCGTCGCGGAACTCCTGCTGCAGATGCCATGGCCGCGCACGTTCTTCAGTCAAGTGCTGGCTGCGTCGACGCTCGAGAATTCGACTTGGATGACAGCCAGAAGTGCAGCTGTCGACTATAATTAGCGCAGCCGCATGTGCTTCTCGTGGAACGCCTGGCGGCGTGCTGGCTGTTCCCACAGCGCGGATGGAGAATGGCATCTCATCGACGATGCGTCCCAACCCGCCACCCTCGGCTTCCTCGCAAGTCCCCCTCGAGTCTCCAAGAGCAGACACCTCCAGCTTCCGCATCGTTCGCCCGACACCGCCGCCTCGCGCGTCCCCTCGACTGACCGCAAGTCCAAGCTCTACTGCCTGCGACGACCCGCGAGCTGTTGACAAGGTGCAGCAGCAGCTGAGACGACCAAACCCTCGCAATGCGTTCCGGTCCCCGCGACTGCAGAGCGAAATCGCTCAGCTCGAGCAGCGGCTGAGCAGCAGCGCGAGCGAAATGACTCCGGGAGACGCGCTTCTCCATCTTCGCTGCATCCTCCCGTCCCTGTCGGCTCTGCCGGACTCGGACGCGCATCGAGTGCTGGACGGTCTCGAGGCTGCGTGCTGGAAATGCTCGGGTAAAAGTTTGACCGCATCGAGTCGTCGGCAAGAAGGAGGCAGAGCCGACCAACTCGTCCAAGCTGGTCGGGTTCTCTACTCGCAGCTTCTTCGAGGCACCGAGGCGACGATTCGAGAGCGGCTTTCCGTGCGCAGCGACCTGCTCGCCCAACTCCATGCCGCTGCTGCGCGCACCCGCGAACTACCCCGCGCCATTTCAAATCGCGAGCAAGAGATAGAAGCGGCGACGGCCGCGTTCGTCGCTCGAACGGCGCGTGCACTTCACTGCCCGGAAGGTGTTGACAGCGATGCCTCAGCAGCGATACCACCTGACAAGCTGTCGTCGCCGTCACCGCTTGGCTCTGCATTGGGCATTGAGGTGCACGAACGCCTTGTTGAGCTGCGCCGCCGACGGGAACTGCGAGCGTGGGCGTGCAGCGAGTTACGCAGCACTCTGAACGACCTCACAACGACCTCGAGTGACCTGAAGAAGCAGATCGCAGTCGTCGTGAGTGACGTCAGGCTGTCGGAGGCCGCGACCAAGCAGAAGGCGGCGCAGATAGAGCACCTGAACGCGCTCCTGGCCGCGCAGTCAAGCCAGATCGTTGCATCCGTCGGTGTCCAGAGTGCTGAGATGAGCGGGAACGTCACGGCAGGCCCTTCGCCAACGCCTCGTTCATCTTCGCCCAGACGACGAACGAGTGTCTCGTTCTCTCCAACATCCTCAGGCATCCCGTCTCCTCCTCGCCTTGTCGTCTCGACAGTGCCTTCGACACCATCGGAGAGACTGATCTTTGCGCAGGAGCGACGTTTGCAGTTGCTGCAGGACATCGACGCCAAGCGCGCGGCGGTGCGGTCCCGAACGGAGCAGGTGTTTGACGTCCGCCGAGTAACACGCGAGCTGGAGAGCGAAACGAGCTCGGAACGCGCCGCGATCGAGGAGCTGACTGCACAGATCTCACACATGGAGCGCGCGTACACGCCGCGTCCTGACTGGCACGAGTTGCAGTCGACGACTGTGGTCACCACTGCCGTCGACCGCGCGGGGCGGCGCGCCAAGCTCCGTCGAGGCAAGCGCAACTCCGCCAGCTCTCCCGTGTCGACTAGAGGCGGCACCGCGGACAGTACCGATGGCGGAGGCGAGGAGGACGACTTGAGTGAGCGACGGCTGCAGGAGATCTTGGCGAGTCACTGGAGCACCGTGGACAAAGTCAGCGCCATGGCCGCCGAGCTCGCGACGATCCGCACGCGGCATCACAGCGGCGACGCGATCTCTGTGGAGCAGGCGAAGCTCGACCAGCTGCAGCGTGAGATTGCCAAGACGCTGCTGCAGCTTGAAGGTGCCCGCGCGCGTGCCGCTGCGACGTGACCGTGATCTAGGGAGGCGGAAGCGAGCGAGTCATGCCGGTGAGAGGTGTCAATGAGGGGCGTATAATGACGGGAGGGTTACCTGACGGAGTGAACTATTGTACGGACACACAGGAAGACGACAGCGTGAGCACTTTAGACGCCGTGGAGATCCATCCTCACGGCGATGAAGACGTCGTCAGTGAGTCGTACAGCCACGAGTCCAGCGGGATCTCATCCAGTGAAAAGAGGTCTGCATCCGTGGCGAGCAGTGCAATATCTGCGAGGACAGCGTCGCCTTCCAGATCGAGATTGCTGGTTGGCGCCTCAGAGTCGTCCGCTTCCGCAGTGGGTGTGCAGTTGCTGACAGTGATGTTCAGCGTTCGCAAATCTGGTGCATCTGACCTGGCTGTGGGGGAGCAGACCTTGTTGCGCGGCGGCTTGCTGAGGTCGAATCGGAGAACCGGCAGCTTGTACCGCATGTACTCCCCGCCAACAAGTGCGTCAGTGGACTTGGGAAGTGGCTGAGCATCGGGGATGGCGTCCTCTGCGAACGGCTGGGATGATGCGTAGAGGTCGCCGGCCCTCGCTTGGCAGTCTCCGAGCGGAGCGAATGCGCATTCCTGCTCCACACACTCTTCTTTGATGAAGATCGTCGTATGGGCACGCGACACCGCGACGCTCTCGCCGTCGCTCGAGGCATCTGAGGATGAAGACGACGACGGAGAGCTACTGGGCGACATCTTGGTGGACTTGACGAGCGCGTCCAGCATGTGTCCAAGCGTGCGCTTGGTGGCGGTATCGCCCAGCTTCCGGCGCACGAGATGCACGTCCCTGGCCCGGCGTGCGCGGAAGGCGGTGCGCTTCCCTTCAGCTGCGAGCTCCTGCCGGAATTGACTGACGCTCGTGGGCTGCGGTCGCCGCTTGGAGTCGATGATGGACTGGTTGCGTGCAATACTCGGGGTAGGCACGAGCACAATGACCTTGGAGTACCAGTCCTCGAAGGTCATGTCGTCGGTCTGTGTGGAACGCCTCGTGATCTCGTCCTTGGCCCAGGCTTTGAGGAAGTCAGCGCGGAGTCGAGCGACGTGGTCGCACGTGGTGTCGTACTCGGCCTGCGTCATGTGCTCGATGCGTACCGCGTCACGGGTGTACTTGATCTTGCCCTCGAACTTCTCGCCGTGCGATTGCTTCTTGGAGATGCGCATGGGGCAGCAGTTGAGCATCTTGGCCAGCCAGCCGCGCATGGACACCTTGACGGGCATGGCGTCCAGCACGCCGGCGTGGAAGAGCTCGACGAGCCTGCGCAGGTACGCGTCTTCCTCAGGGTGCCACTTGCCGAAGCGCACGGGGATCTTGCGCTCGCGCGCGCTCTGCAGGAAGGTCACCACTTTGTCAGTACGGCGCGCGAGTCCGAGTTGCTCCTTCTCCCGAGGCGAGAGGCCGTCACAGACCTCGGCCCGCGCGCCGGCCGCGGCTTCCGGCTTGCGTGGCGTCGTCAGCCCGTCCTCCCCGCCGACTTGGTCCTTGTACGGGTGGTGGCGGTGGTCGTGGACGCGGGTGAACCGCGTCTGGTAATGCGGCGGCGGCGCCTCGATTGTCAGCACGGCGTCTTGCCCGTCCCACCGCCGGATGTTCGCCGTGGGCCTCGAGATCACGGGCGAGGCGCCGCTCGCCGACTTGCACTCGGACAGCATCTCCAGCGCGACCGAGAGCGAACAAGGAGACGTGCGCAGACCGGGTTGGAGAGGCGAGTGGGTGACTTGTGCTCGAGGCGGCGAGTTCCGGAGTGGCAGATCGCCATGTAGGCGGCAGAAGCAGAGGACGGCCGCCGAGGAAGCCCGCGGTTAGCAAGCGCAGCCGCCTCTGTTAGCAACGCGCGTCCATCTGGTGGGTGCGCGAGCGCCGCGTGTGTGGCGGCGGCGGAAAGTCGACGACGTCCGGAGCGCCATCAAGTTGCTCTTTTGCTAACCCTCCTGCGACAGGTGGCGGCCGACGAGCTTCAGCTTCGAGTTGACGCATGAGGGGGTCTCGACACGGCGCGAAAGCGACTGCGGAGAAAGTTGGGTTTCTGCTTGGGGGTAGCGCGTCAGCAGAACGGACGCGATCTTGCGCGCGAGCGGACAGGAAACTTCAACGTGTGCGGGAACAGATGGCGAGTGCCCAATGAAACGGCCGCGTTCGCGATCTTTTCCGCGGCACAGGACCGACGTCAGGGTGGCGGAACAACTGGATCCATTTTCGTGGCGAAATATTGACGAGCAAACTTCAGCTTGAGCCGCTGTCCGGATGTTTTTGTGGCGGTCACTGCATGGCGGGTGGACAGGAGGAGGTGCTCACTACCACCGAAACGGCTCTCGTCGGCTTCCTCCCGGCTTGTGTGGCAGTCTCTTGACACCGGAATCGCAGAGAGCCTCTCGCTTCTCTCTCGCTCTCCCTCCCGTAAGGAATCCAACGCGACCCTCATCTCCAAGCAATCAGCTGCGCATTGTCGACGCGTCTTCCGGACCATGTCGTTTCCCTCTGCGAGTTAGGTCATCTGGAAGCGGGTTGGTCTTCCGGTGACGCACCAGGCAACGCTCGCACGTGGTGCTACAACGAGATTGCGCCTCGTGACACGGCCCCACGTTTGCACTTTCAAGTGGACGACACCATATGGGCACGTGGAACTCTCCTGCAGTTGGACGATCTGCTTGAAATCGAGGTCATGATAGTCGCGGTGATGACCAGTTGACTGCCCATTGGCACGGGATAATATCCGACGCATTTGTTGAGGCGATCGTCGGAGTCAGTGCCCAGCACCGTGTGGCCGATGCAGCTGGTGCCCTCACGCACCAAATCGCGACTCGGTTGTGGCTGCGCCGTCGTCGCCAAGCGCTTTGAATCAAAATGCTCGAAGCGACGCGTTTCTATATGTTGATCGTACTGCAAACCTCGAAACTCTCAGCATATATCACAATCATTGTATCCAACTGTCTCCACTAAACTATTCGCGCGGCGTTCAAGACGCTCGAGATCGCCGCAGGTGACCACGACGCGATGGCTCCGACGACGCGCGTGACGCTCACGCCGGCGCAGGTGCGCGCGCTGTTCGAGCGGCAGGCGCTGCTGCCGGTGCGGGACGCGCTGGGCGTCATCCACGAGGCGCAGCGCGCCATGCAGGACGAGCCCAACGTGGCGCGCGTGCGCTGCCCGGTCGGCGCCGGTGGCGACACGACCGCCGCCGCCGCCTTTGGTGCGCATGCATCGCGTCTGCGAACCCTCGCGGCTGTCTCACGCCTGGGATCGACGTGCGTGCAGTTATTGGGGACGTCCACGGCCAGTTCTTCGACCTGATGCGGCTGCTGGACGACCTGGGCGTCGGCTCTGGCGCCGAGCTCGCAGGTGCGGACTCATGACAGATCATCCGCTCGGCTCGACTGGCTCCGTATTGCTGACGCGCGTCATGTGTGACCGCGGACAGAGCAAGACATACAACTCGTGTTCCTCGGCGACTACGTCGGTGCGGCTTCCTGAGAGTTGCCCGCGACTCCCACGCCTCGGTCGCTAACCGCTTGGCGTCGACAGACCGCGGCGCCTTCTCATGCGAAGTGATGCTGTACCTGCTGCTGCTCAAGGCCTGGGTGCGACTAGCGATCTCTGGACCCTCGGGCGACAAGATTGTGCTCCTCCTTGACGGCTGACACGCTCCTCCCCCCGCAGTTCCCGACCAAGGTGTGGCTGCTGCGCGGGAACCACGAGTGCGAGTCCATCTCGTCCTTCTACGGCTTCCGTAACGAATGTACGTGGCCTACCAACGCCACTGGCCAGCCTAAAAGCTGCGAGACAAGCACTGACACTGTCCACGGGAGCCTGCAGGCCGCGTCAAGTACGGCATCTCGGCGTACTACCACTTCCTCTCGTGCTTCCAGACCATGCCCGTGGCCGCGCTCCTGCACACATCTCGCGGCCGCATCTTCTGCGTGCACGGCGGCATCTCACCCGAGGTCCGCGACGTGGCGGCCATCGACACGCTCGACCGGAAGCGCGAGGTGCCGACTGCCGGTCCGCTATGTGACCTGCTCTGGTCCGACCCCGCGACGGCCCAAACCCATGACATCAGCGATCACCAACGCGGGGAAGACTCGACCAACGGACAGTCGTGGCGCGCGAATCTAGAGCGAGGGTGCTCGTTCTACTTCACGGCCCACGCGCTGTTCGAGTTCCTCTCTCGCAACGAGCTGCTGGCAGTTGTCCGAGCGCACGAGTTCGAGGAGGACGGCTTCATGTTTCACTTTGACGGGCAGGAGTACCGCGCGCTGGACCATCGAGCGTGCCGCGACTTTCCACCGCTGCTGACGGTCTTTTCGGCGCCTAACTACTGCGATACGCACAGCAACAAGGTGCGCGACCTCGAACCAACCTTCCTATCCGTGCTATGTGTGCGCTAACGCGAGTGGGGAGCCACTTAGGGTGCCTACCTGGTCGTTCGGGACGAGCCGTTCAGCTGGGAGATGAAGCAGCTCGAGGCCGTAGCCCACCCGGCGCCTCCGATCGCGAGCGTCGAGCGGGGCGCCGACATGTGGCGGCAGTTCCACCAGACGCTGCCATTCCTGCCCGCGAGCAAAGAGTTCTTCGATGAGGTTTTGCGCCTCGCAGGCAAGCAGCAGAGTCGATTCGGGGACGGAGGAGACAGGAAGCCAAGATTTCTTCGTGCGCACTTCGCTGATCCTGATCCGGCACTTGTCCGGTCGGAGTCACCGCCGCCTGGTATCGCGTCGCTGCATGCAGGCGCTGCTGTTTGACAATCGCTTACTAGATTGAATTGAATGCAATGGAGAGCAGAAGCTGCAGACTCGCAGGTCGAGCGCAAGCGACGGCTTACAAGCGAAATGCATCCGCAGGCGCTCCGCCGCGTGCTGGATGATGAGGTGCACAAATGGATGCAGAGCGAAGAAGGCAGCATCCAAGTCTTCCCTCCGAGTGCACCACCGGGTCTCGAAAACGATGTCAAAGGTGTTCGAGCTGCAACTGGCGAGGTTGACGACCGATCTAGCGTACGTCTTCCACTGGCGTCCTCCCTGTCTCGGGGTGTCGTATTTGATAAGCTCTCTTGTCATCTTGCAGACTCTCACGCAGCAGGAGCTCGACATGGTCAAGCTCATGTTCTCACTCATGGACACGGATGGCCGGCTCACGCTCACCACCGACAAACTCTCGCGGTTCGTGCTCAACATCCTGGGTGCGTCTTTGAATTGTGGACTTGGCTCTTGTTGATCCGAGTGCATAACAATGAACTTGGATGGCAGGAGAAAAGATCAGCGAGCAGGTGTCCGACAACTACCTGCGCGCGCTTGACTTCGACGGCAACGGCGTCGTGGACTTCTCCGACGTGCTTTCATGGGTTGCCACCATGAAGATCAACTGCTCCCACGCTTTTGCGCGCGATAGCGAGACGTTTCTGGTTGTCCAAGCGGCCAGGACGCTTGCGCGACTCACCTGTCGATGGCTGCACCACCGATTGACGTCGCTCAAGGGTGCGCGCACGACATGTCTGTGGTTGACACTTGCGTGCCTGCTGCGCGACCTGTACACATCCAAGCGCCATCGCCTCAAGTCTTCGCCAGCGCTGCGCTTCCTGGGCTCGCTCACCGCGATGCTGTACGCGCTTTCGCTCCTCCGCGGCGCCCACGGACCCGACAGTCCGCCACGCCGCGCTCTAGCCGCTCTCCAGAGATGTCAAGCTCGATCTCCGCTGGCGTAGCGTCGATGGGGGCCACTCACGATTAACGTTGATTTATCCATCGTCTCCCTCCTCGTCTCCCTCCTCTAGGTTGAGCAGTTCCACGAGCTCCTCCTCCTTGTCAATGTCTCGCACGCCGCTGCAGTCTACCGAGATGTCGAGCTTGCGCATCACTTCGCCCAAGTACGCGAGCGTCACGCGCGGGTCGCCTGCTTTGTGCTGCTCGTCGTGCTGTTTCCGCTCATGCAGGCAGTGGCGACACAGCGCCGGGTTGACTGGGTCGCGCTGGAAGCCGGGGCACATGGTTCCGAGGGTGCACACGCAGCACTTCGGGAAGCGCGGGTTCAGGTACGCGACGATGTGTGCGGCCTTGTCGCGGCGGATGCGAGCCAGCAGCTCGCGCCGCTCCTGCTTCACGTGTTTGGACTGCCTCTGCAGGCTCTCGACCTGCACTTGCTGCTGCTCCTGCGCCTTCTCGATGGCCTCGCGGCTCGGTCCAATGTATGGTTTGGTCGCGATCAGCGTGAACTCGCGGCCGCACGCGACTGCATCAACAGGCGGGTGAGCACAGTGAGTCACGCAGTGGCGGCCAGAGCAGACGCGTACTCGAGCAGGGCCGCCCGACGAAGCTGTCCATGCCTTCAACCCTCGCAGGAACGGCGCAGAAGAGCTCCTCCAGTCCCGCGAGCTCCTCCGGGCGTCCAAGACACCCGTTGATGTTACTACCCCACGTGAAGACCTAAAAGAGACCGAGGTGAGGAAGACGCCGGTCTCGCTATGGAAGTGGGTAGCAGCGACGCACCTCGTCGTCGACGGAGAGCGCAGCGTTGTGATACATGCCGGCACAAACCTTCTTGATCAGCGCGTGGGTCACCAAGAAATCGCTAACGAGTCCAGGCGCTGGCGAGATCTGCGTGCCGCCCTGCGCCAGCTACCGACGACAACACTGAACGGTTGATGCGCGCTCCTGGCTCCAAGGTTCATCATGGGCCGACGCCATTCCAAGCCTACCTGTCCGACACGTCCGCTCCCCCAAGTGTAGACGACGCCGCCCTTGAGCAGCGGGGGCACCAGGACAACGGCCACTGTGTGCCAACACGCACACGACAGGTCCAGGATGACATCGTCACGCAGTGCCTCCACGAGCTTGGGCGTCACGTACGACGTCAAGTCGCCGTGACCAAGCCTCCTGCCACCGCCACTCGAATCAGCCACGGCAGCACTCCTGCCCATCCAACAGCTCGGGACGCACCCTCCGTCGCCGCTGCCCCACGTGTACGCTTGTCCGTTGGATGTCACAAGCCCTGCGTGCATCGCTCCGCACGAGATCTGGACACGGCAAGCACTTACGTCAGCTCGAAGGGATCGACAACCAACCGCACGAACTCCATGAACACCTTCGTTACCTGTGTGACGGGCAACTTGGCGAGGCTGCGCGCGAGCGCAGAACTCTCGCCGGAGCGGAACGTGGCACCGAAGGCGAGAGTCTCACCCTCGCTAGTGACCGCGAACGTATGGTTGGTGCCCACCGCGACGGCCGCGACCACTTTGTCGAGCTGCGGGATCGTGCGCTCCCATAGCAACGGCTCGAGCCGATCGCGGCCGTAGCGAGAGCGTGCCTTCTTGGACTGAGCCTGGGACAGCGCGTGCTGTGGCTCATCGCCAAGTTGGCAGTGCTCGTTGCGTCCCCACGTGAAGACGTCCCCATCCTTCGTCTTAGCGCAGCAGTGCGCGCGGCCGACCGCGATGAAGTTGATGCCTTCGCCGCACAAGGCTGAGAGCTTGACAGGGTGAATGATGTCCTCCTCGCCTCCCTCCTCTTCGTCCTCACCACCCTCGTCGTCGTCGTCTTCGTCGTCAGGATCGTTTCTTCGCTGTCTGTTCGCACCGGCCGGTGAGTTTTCTGGGAGGACGTCTTCCTCCTCCTCTTCGTCGCTTGAGTCGAACAACCCGTTGTCACGATAGGTGCGCTTGACAAGCGCCGCGACCGACGAGTCAGGAGATAAGCCGGTTGGACCCGAGCGCTTGCCCCACACGTAGACGTCTCCGGTGCGGCTGACGGCGAAGGCCACGTCCGAGTCGAAGCCCTGAAGCACGAACCGCCACGAGTCAGCGATAGATCCGAGACAAAATGGTGTATCGTTGACGCTCACAGCGTAGACTTGAGCGATGCTACGGCCTCGAAGCCGCTTGATGAGCCGCGGCGTGCCGTTCGACTCGAGGTCTCCGTGGCCGAGCTGCCCTGCGAACCCCGAGCCGAAGGACCAGACACCACCCAACATGTCGAGCTGCCGCTGGTACTCCTCTTCCTCTTCTTGCCGCCGGCGGAACTCTGCATCGATGTTCCACATCGTTAGAGTATGTCAGAGTCGGTGAAGCAATCAAGCAGACTGATGACTTGCCAGCGCTCTTTTGCTCCGACAGCGACGCTGTGAGGCGCTGGACCTGCGAGTGGCACACAGCGAGTGAGATCTACGAGCTCGTGGTCGCGGCTGGAGGCTGGACGCACCAGAGTCCGCTTGCCGCCCTTGCGCAGGAGACCTCTGGCAATACACGAGGCGCGCAGCATCTTGGTCTTCATGAGCGTCAGGCAGCGAAAGTCGAGCTGCAACAGCACCGAGTGAGGAATACGTTTCTCACGCTCACAGACAGCAGATCGACTCCGTTGCACGTACCCGCTCCCATGCGTCGTTAGTGAGCAGGTCCTGCGTCTCAGAGACAGGCAGGAAGAGCAACTTGCGCCAGTTGACGGCGTCGCGGCCCGTGGGCACGCGGATGTCGCGCTTCTTGCGTCCCAGCAGCCCCATCGGCGCTCCAAGCTGTCAGAAAAGTGAGCGGTCGCGGGCGAAATAAGGCGGTGGCGATGGCGATCACTGTCGACGCTATTTCGAGGCGACGATGTCTCTCGACGACGTCGCTTCACCGCCAGCAAGGCACCTCAACGAGTCCACACACAACGCGCCGACCAATGCGGCAGCTTGTTCCAAGGAGCATTACAACCTGCTCGCTATATCACCTGGTCCGCTCGGCACTTCTCGTGGTCTCCTCTGGACTGGTGGCGATCGACGACGAGTCCAGGATCTTGTTGGAGTTCCTCACGCGCCGCAGCACGTGCACTGGATTATCAGTGCCAAAGTTCTCTTCCCAACTGCGGCAGGAGATGCACGAGGGTCAGTGAGTGTGCAATGTCCATCACTGACGAAGCCATGGGAGATACGCACCACTTCAAGGCGATCCACGGCAGCATGGAGACGGCCACCGCCAGGGTGGCGCCGAGCCAGTAGCGCGAGTTGAAGAGGAGCGATTGCGCGACGCCGAAAATGGGGCCCTCGATCCGGTCGATCACGTGACAGCAGATGGTCGAGACGACCACAGACGCGAAATAAGTGATCGCCACGAGCTGTGACCAGCTCCACGTCTCGAGGAAGATCTGCGCGTGCGCAACCGAGATCACGTAGAAGAAGGATGTGACGCTCGCCATCCACATGTCGCCGGCGAACCCGTTGCGAGCCACCGCGCCGCTGTCTTGGAACAGATAGATGGGCAGCACGGTCAACACGACGGCGTGGACCGTGCCTAGCGCAATCGACTTGGTCAGGGTGTTCCGCGACAGGTACTGATCCAGCGCGCCGGCGCGGTAGAGCTCCGGGAAGCGGACGGCGACGGCGTCAGGTACATCGACCTCCATGATGGCGCGCACGAGCACCGGCCAGGCTGTGAAGAGCACGTTGTACGCCGTGATGTACATGTCCGAGTAGAACGTCTGCAGCAGCATGCGTGTCGGCACCTGGTATATGACAGGGGCGATATAGTGAGCGAGGGCGTACCTGGCCAGAGTAGAGACTGGCACTGCTGTAGATGAACTGCGGCATGGTGAACAGCACGTTCTTGTAGAAGAAGTAGTTGATGCACTGCGAGGTCCGCAGGTACGACAGACGGCCTAGCAGACGACGGACAAGCATGATGGGGCGTAGACGTTAGCTACACAGACAGGCCCACACTGACGCCTCCAACTTGATAACGTACCATGGTGGAGCAGAAGGCGTCCGAGGTGGCTGAACTGCTGGACGGCGAAGTCAGCGCTCCGCACGGCCTGCATCCCTTCCTGACCAGTGATCCCGACGCCTACATGGGCCGCGCGGATCATGCTCACATCGTTCGCTCCGTCCCCACTGCCAGCATGAAGACGCATTCGCGTTCGTCAGTCACCGATGGAGGGCTCTTGCTGTCACGGTTGACACATACACGGCGAGGGTGACCCAGGGCACGCCGGCCTTGACGAGCTCGACGACCATGGCCTTTTGAAGCGGCGACGAGCGACAGACCAGCACGGTCGCGGACCGCAACGCCAGCTCGAGGAAGTGCGTTCGATTGCCAGGAAGCAGCGCCAACGTGAGCGCCGGTCCGTCGATGACCACCGCCTGGTTGTCCTGCAGTGTTTCAGTCGAGATCGTGTCAAAGTGTGTCAACTAGAGCAGGGAAGAACGATTGAGAGGTGAACCTGAGACTCGGCAAGAGCCTTCTCGATGGTCTTGGCCATCTGCTCGCGCGTCGGTGCCGACAGGATGATCTCCTTCATGTCGGGTGTCACGACGTGGCACAGTTTGCCCATCTCGAGCGCCGTCTCGAGCTTGTCGCCAGTCAGAACCCAGATCTGAAGACCCAATGCGTCGGCGTTAGATCCTTGTCACAAACGCTTTAGAAGACAGCTCGGCTGACCTTGATGCCGGCCTTGTGGAACAGGGAAATGGTCTCTGGAACGCCTTCCTGCAGTTTGTCCTCTACCGCTGCAGCGCAACCAGAGTAACCACCGCCATGACCGTCAGAGATTGCACAATACTCCTGAACCTTTGGTTCAGACCCACCACTCGCTCCCAGCAGAGTAAGTCGCTGCTCGAGCTCATCGACCAGCGCCTCGGTGCGCTCCTCCTTGCCGATCATGTCGAGCTCCGCTTCGTGGAACCGCGCCTGCCAGTTGTCGAAGTACCGCTCGTCCTGCTCACGCCACAGAGAAGCTTAGATGCCATCTCTCGCACAGCACTGCACACCGCATGCCCGTACCAGCTCTCGCTCCGCGAAAAGCAGCGTGCGGAACCCCTCGGCCGCGAACTGGTCGACGTGCGCCATGGTCTCGGCCTTGGGCGACGTGAAAGCCTCGCACCGCTCGATGATGACCGAGTCGGCGCCCTTGCACACGAGGCGCACGCGACCTCTCTCGTCGCGCAGCACCACCGACATGCGCTTGCGGTCGCTTGAGAAGTGCACGACACGCATCACCTCGAAGCCCAATGTGTAGGTCGTCGTCTTGAGGTGCGCGCCACCACGCTCGCGCGACTCCTCTGTCACCGCCACAAGCAACTGCGAGCCCACGCGCGAGAGCAGCCTGACGCCCATGAACTCGGCGCCTTTAACCAACGCGACTTCGTCCGGCGAGTCAGCGTTGTACTTGATCTCACCAGCAATGCTAATCCCGGCGGCGCCTACCAAGGACGCGTCAAGGCCCGAGAAGCTGTCATTCGTGTGCGTGTCCGCGCGCTCACACACAACCGTATGGCACAGCGCCATGGCGAGCGCTAGGCGGCTCTCTCGAGCCTCCAGATTGCGCAGGATCCCTCGGAACACACACACGCTGCGCAGCTCCGCCGCTTCGGCGGCGATCGGCGAGCCCGAGTTGAAGCTGCCTGTAGAGTTGTGCGACACCACGTTCGGTGGCGACTGGTTTTCCCTGAGCGACACGCGTGAGCCGACCGACGCGAGTGCCAGCGTAGAGGTGGCTTCGTCTTGCTGCCGCTGCTTACTCCTCAACGCCCCGCCGCTGCTTAATCGCGCGTTGTACGCCTGCATGCTGGACACCGAGGCGGTGGCGGATGCATGCGAGACGCCGTACATACTGCCGCCGACGCTGCACTTGCGGAAGGCCATTTGGTTCTGCGTGAGCGTGCCCGTCTTGTCGGTGAAGATGAACTTGACCTGCCCGAGCTCGTCCGTGAGCGACGACGTGTTGGCGATGGCCCCCGCGCCAGTCCGCGGGTCTCGCATCTGCACGTCCCACGAGATGAAGCGCGCATGCGCCGTCTTGACAATCTCGACCGTGATGACAAGCGAGATGGGGATCAGCGTGTTCATGAGCACGACGAACGTAAGGAAGACGAGCAGCGTCGTCACGGCGCGCGAGTGAGTCGTCGAGCCGCTCAGTCCCATGTGCGTCATGTTGTCGGGCACCACCGACGTCTGCACCACGCTGCCGACCGCTGCGGCGGCACACAGCAGCATCTGCAGCGCAAACACGGCCACGACCGTGCGACTCGTGAGTGTGTCGACGCGGCTCAGCTTGTGCCGCGACGGCCGCGCGTTCTTCATCACCTTCGTCTCGTGACCAGTGTACACAACCAGCGCGAGTGCGCCGCGCGTGTTCATGAGCGTCGACCCTCGCGGCAAGAACTGCTTCTCCGACAGCGAGTGCATGCGGCCCTCGAGCGTTAGGTTGCCCGCGAACCGGTACAAGTCCTGATCCGGCTCCTCGCACTGCACCAGGAACCGTGGCGGCCGCACGTTCTCCGCTGCGTCCTGCTCGCCAGTGAGCCGAGCTGCCAGCAGCCGCTGCGTCACGTACAGCGCCTCGCGTGCCTTGAGGTTCGCTTCGCCATCCAGGTTGCTAGTGTCCAGGAAGCACGAGCCTGCGGGCACGTGGACACACGGTTAGGATGGAGTTCAAGGCAGTCAAGAAAGTCGACAGACAGTGGGTGCGCTACCGTCGTCTTCGCTGCTCGAGAGCAAGATGCCGTCCGCCGGGATGGCCTCCTTGTCCGACACGCGCACGATGTCGCCCACCTGAGGCCACAGTCGTCGAGTGCGTCTCCTGGTTAGAAACAGCTCGAAGCATGGAGACAGAGGCAGAGACAGCGAACCACCCACCTGTACGTTGGCGCACTCGACCGTCATGGGCTCGAAGTCGCGCAGGATGTGAACCGGCCGCGCGTTCATGACCTTGTCCGATGCGCGGCGTCGCTGTGGTTCATCACGACAAGCAGCAGTGGAGTGAGCGACGGTCGGGTGAGGCATAAGACGCAATGGAACGCGGCACTCACGCTGTCCTCGACGGCCTCTCTCAGCAAACTGACGGCGATGACGAAGACGAGCGGCGCGATGGCAGTCACGGGCGTGAGCGGCGAGATGAGCGGGATCGACTGCAGGACGGCGATGACCAGGAAGTACAGGTTGGCCGCCTGCGAGAGGAGCACACGCTGAGAAACCCTCTCCGAGTTGACGACGCAGTCACAACATGCACCGACTCACCCGGCGGAACTCCTGCAACAAACAGACCGGCAGGAAGCTCAGGTACGAGTACTTGGACGTGCGAATGGCGTTGCTGACGAAGGCCGGTCGCTTGCGGGCCAGTACCGCGAGCCCCTTCTGCGTGCCCGTGGCCGGTATCGTGAATGACTGCGTCCCCGACGGCGCGAACGGGTCTACGATGCGGTAGCTGCGATTCACGACGCTGCCGTGGCGCTCCATCTTGGCCCCGCTGGCGCTCGCAGCTTGCAGCCTCGGACTCGTGGCAGCCTTGGTGAACGACGACACCGCCGCGGATACTGCCGCCGCGTGGCTCGAGTCGCTGCTGACGCCCCCGGGTGCGCTGCCGACGGGCTGGATGGCGATGGTGCGCCGCCGCTGCTGCACGACAGCGCGAGCCACCTTACCGCCCGGCTGCGGCGCCGCCAGGGGCACCGTCAGCTGGCGCTGCACCCCAATGCGCGGCGTGGTTGCGACGGTGGCGAACGAGTTCGAAGCCGCACGAGATGGCGGGGAACAAGAGGTTGGAGGGCTCTCCTGACGGGTTCGTGCTCTAGCGCCTCGAGTCTAGACCGCAGCTTCGAGTGGACGGTGCGGCGGCGTCATCCACTGGCGGGAGGGACGGGCAGCAGCCTTGGTGGCCTCGTTCGAGGACTGTCGACTGGCAGGGTGACGTCTCCGCGCTCACGACCGGCGAAGGCTCGAGCGCGGATATATATATAGTCCTTCCTTGCGGCGTGGTGCTCACGTCTCTCAAGCGGTTTCCGGCAGTGGAGAGCGAGCGAAAGCGGCCAGGAATAGCCGTGCAACCGCAGCTTTCGCGAGGTCGGCGCGTGGCTGCTGCGTTTGTGGAGTGAATCACAGGCTGCAACTGAATTGGGCCGCCACTTTGGCGCGTCTTGTGCGCTAGGAATAGCATGACACGGCACGGGAGGGCATCCGATGACGGTATGACAGGATTTATACGGTCGGCGTTGGTGTCTCCCCTGCGCGCGCGTGTCCAGGCGGACGCGTCGCCGCCTCGCGGTCCGCTCAGCCGCTGGCGAGGAGGTAGATGAGGGCGATGGCGGCGGCCAGCGCGGCGGCCGTGGCCAGGCGCGCGGCCCACTCACGCGCGAGCCGCCGCGCCTCGACGCGCGGGTCGTTGGAGGTGACGACGAGCCAGTGGCGCGCGCGCTTGTCGTCGTGCTCGAAGCGCACGAGGTCGAAGCCGTCGCGCGCGTCGACGGCGAACCCCCCGTCCGAGACGGCGACCGAGTAGCCGCGCGGGTACTGCAGGTGGGGTACGAACACCTCGCTGCAGGCGACGGCGCAGCCGCCGAGACCGTCGCGCTTGATGGCGTCCGAGTCGAAGTGCAGCTCGTAGCGCGCGCGGTCGAGCAGGAAGCGCGAGCGCGACGGGACGCCCGCGACGCAGACGGCGTGCGGCCGCACGAAGGCCCGCGGCGCGCGCGCGCAGGCGTCCCGCTTGTGCAGCTGCGCGTCGGGCGTGGCGAGGATGCCGGTGAGGCTGCTGCTGCTGCTGCTGCGACTGCTGCGGCTCTGGCTGCTGCTGCGACTGCTCCGGTCGTCGCTGGCGGCGGCCGTGTCGGCGCTGACGAGGCTCAGGTCCTCGCGGTTCCACAGGTCGCCGAAGGCGTGGCAGTTGTCGGCCGAGTAGCACCAGAGCGCGTAGGAGAGCAGGTTGTCCTCGAGGCTCGAGATGGTGTTGTCCAGCGCGTCCTCCTGCGCGCGGTAGTCGCCCGAGCGGAAGGCGCGCGCGCCGTTGAGGTTGAACGGGATGCCCGTCTCGCCGATGAGCGTGGGCGCGCCGCGCATCTGCTGGCGGCCGTAGTCGGCGATGTCGCGCAGCTGGCGCGCGTGCATGCGCCGCACGGCGCCGCGGCCGAAGGCGGGCATGCGCGAGCGCGGGTCGACGGTGAACCAGGGCGTCCAGCGCTGCAGGAAGAGCGTGACGCCGTCGTACCAGTGGGTCGCGTTGGCCGCGTTGGGCAGCGCGCGCGGGTCGACGTCCGGGAACGCGTCCCTGCTGAACTCGAGCGGCGGCAGCTCGAGGAAGAAGACGGCGGCCGGCAGCACCTGCCGGATGCGCGCCGCGAACCGCTCGGCGAACGGCACGCAGCACTCGCGGCCGAAGTCCACGCCAGCGAAGTGCGCGGGCCGCAGCAGCCTGGGCTCGCCCGACGCCGCGTCCACGTCCCACACGCCGGCCTCGCGCCACACGCACGCGCGGCCGGGCAGCCAGGCGCGGACGCCCTGCGGGTCCACGCGCTCGCGCGCGGCCGGCCGGTTGAGCGCCAGCAGCAGCACGTTGTCGGACCAGCGCTCGACGGTGGCGGGGAGTCCGTCGGCGAGCGCCATGCCCTGGAACGGGGTCGGCGCGTAGCCGTACTTGAGCTCGCCGTCGTGGAAGTGCCGGTCGAGGTGCGCGAGGCCGACGAAGCCCGCGGACGGCTCGTTCATGGCGCCGAAGCCCAGGACGTTGGGCAGCCCGACGAGCGCGGCGGCCAGCTCGGCCATGGCGTCCAGGTAGTGGCGCTGCAGGAAGTGCTGCACGTGCTCGCCCGTGGCCGCAACGCGCGCCGCCGGGGCGAAGCGCTCGCCGGCGAAGAAGAGCGTGAACATGGTGGCGCACGCCAGCTTGAAGTAGTTGGTGGGCCAGACCATCTTGGGGAACCGCGACGGCGGCGCGCCGCTCGTCTCGACGCACAGCGCCGCCTTGGTGGCCGCGAACCCGCGCGCGTCGAGCCCCGCGACCTCGAGCGTCCACAGCGGCGCGCCGTCGCCGCCCGTCCAGCGCGACCAGACGTCCTGGTGCGGGTCCACGAACACGAGCAGCCCGTGCCGCGCCGCTGCGGACACCAGCGCGCGCACGTACGCCAGGTACTCGCGGTCGTACCGGCCCGGGCCCGCGTGCTCCACGGCCTCCCACGTCACGATCAGCCGCACGCACGTGAGGCCCCAGCGCCGGAGCCGCGACAGGTGCGCGTCCGCGTCCGCCAGCGGGAACGGCCGGCCCACGAACGAGACGGCGGTGGCGGCGTGCGCAGCGTCCAGGAAGCGAGAGAAGTCCTGCGCGTCCGTGTGCGCGTAGTTTACCGGGAGCTTGGACGAGCCGCCCAGGTTGACTCCCCGCAGCAGCAGCACGCGGCCCTGCGGGTCCACGAAGTGTCCGCCCCGCGTGCGGACCGGCGCCGGTGCGGACGAAGGTGCGGACGAAGGTGCGGATGCGGACGCGGATGCGGACGCCGCCGCGGATGCGGACGCCGCCGCGGACGAGGACAGGGACGCCGACATGCGGGCGGACGGGGGCGGGCGGACGAGTGCGGGGACGGCCGTAGGATTCACGCTCGAAAGGTGCGTCTCAGAAGAAGAACCTGGTTTGGGACGGGTTTTGGACCAGTGAGGTGGCGTTTGGCAGTGGCGGCTGGGTGTTTTTGGCCAATGGGGACGTGATTACGGTCCACGGCGGGGTCGCATCCCGAACCGGCGCGGCGCCATCAGGGGCCGCACGAGCAAAGCGCTGATGGCCGCGGCCACCGGACGCACTGCGGACGCGCCAACTCGCCACATCCTGTGCGTCCGGCGTGCAAGCTTCGCGCGGTAGTTTACGCGGCGGATTCGGTGGGGATGCACGCGCGGATGTATCAGACCGGAGCCGTGCTGGAGGGCCAGCTGCGGCTCACGAACGCCCACAGTCGCCCACACCCGCGGCGGCGGCGGCGGCAGCGGCGCCGGCGGGTCGTCCGCGCTTTCGGTTCGGTGGGATCCGGGGCGAGACGGTGGGAGCGGCTGGCGCGTGCGTGGACTGTCCAGGGGGGACCGACCGACCCGATCCGCGTCCACGTTGTCCGCATCCGCATCCGCATCCGCATCGGCTGGCCGGTCAGGTCACGCCCGCGCAGATGCCGCCCGCCGTCATGCGGCCGGCCCGTCCGTAAAAGCGTAGTTTACCGTCCGCGTCCCCGTCCGCGTCCCGGTCCGCGACTCGGTCCGCGCGGACCGATGGATAAGCCCGCTCGGCGTCTGCGGGGCCGCAACCGATCGACGGAGGTCAACGCGGCGACCGCGTGGCGCGCTCTATACAAACGGTCAGTCAAACTGGCTGTCGTCCGCCACGCTGGCGCATCCGGACGACCGTGGACCGGATGTCTGGCCGCACCATCGTATACGTATACTGCACGCTCAACCGGAATACTGCCGCGCGGACGCGTGCTGAAACCTTCACAAACTGGCACAAGTATACGCAAAAGTATACCGTCCGACCGCCCGCGTCACCTGACCGGCTGGGGTTCTGGTTGCGTCCGTCGCGCCAGCTGCGTCAACGGAAGAGAAGGGGCCGATATAAACTTACGGTACCGGTAACTTACCGTCCGGGGACGAGAGAACTCGGCGCGCTTGGCGTCCGCATTCGCGTTAGCGCTCGGGAAGAGAGAAGATCAGCGCGGTGCGGCCCCCCGTCGTCGTCCGCAGCCTGCTGCGTCCCGCCCGGTCCGCACTCGTCGCCTGGCCCCCCGCCCGCCGTCCCCCACCGCCCGCGGCCCCTTGAAACGCTCGCGGCGGCCGCCATGGATGAGTACAAGGGCCCCAAGTTCATCGGCATCATCGGCCACGAGAACGTGAGCCACAACGGGTCCAAGACGACCGTCTACTTTGTGCAGGTGCAGGCGGGCGACGGCATGTTCGTCGTGCGCCACCGCTACCACGAGTTCAAGGACTTTTACGACAAGGTGCGCGTGCATTTCAACCTACCGAATTGGCCGCAGAAGCGGTCAAATCGGCTGCACCGTCCGCTCGTCCGCACAAATGCGGCCGGGTGCGGACGCATTCCCCCAACTCTCGGTAAACTTACGGCCCACTCTTCTCGTTGACGACCCGGCAGCTCACGGCCGAGGGCTACCGTTGCCCGGCGCTGCCGCCCAAGAAGTTCCTGGGCTCGTTCAACAAGGAGTTCATCGAGAAGCGGCAGCAGGAGCTCGCCTTCTGGCTGCACCTGCTGTGCTCGTGGGACCCGGCGAGCGGCGCGCCCGACCCGCGCGCCACGGAGCTGTTCAAGGACTTCATGCTGGCGCACAAGGAGCCGCTGGACAAGGTCGGCGCGCACGCGGGCCGGCCCATCGCGTACGACGCGCCGCCGCTGTCCAACTCGTCGGACGCGGGCGGCGACGCGGCCGGGTCTCCGTCCGAGGGGCTGTACAACACGCCCAAGACGTCGCTGGATGACTTCGAGCTGCTCAAGGTCATCGGCAAGGGCTCGTACGGCAAGGTGACGCTCGTGCGCAAGAAGGAGACCAACAAGCTGTTCGCCATGAAGTCGCTCAACAAGAGCAACGTCAAGCGCCGCAACCAGGTCGAGCACACGCGCACGGAGCGCCGCGTGCTCGGCCGCGCCAAGCACCCGTTCATCGTGCACCTGCACTACGCGTTCCAGACGTCGCAGAAGCTCTACTTCGTGCTCGACTACTGCCCGGGCGGCGAGCTCTTCTTCCACCTCTCGCGCATGGAGAAGTTCGAGCCGCCCATGGCGCGCTTCTACGCCGCCGAGATCACGCTCGCGCTCGAGCACCTGCACGACCTGGGCGTCGTCTACCGAGACCTCAAGCCCGAGAACATCCTCTTCGACTCGGCCGGACACGTGCTGCTCGCCGACTTCGGGCTCGCCAAGGAGGGCATCACGGACGGCGCCGAGGGCACCAACTCCATGTGCGGCACGCCCGAGTACCTGCCGCCCGAGATCCTCGACCGCGTCGGCCACGGCACGGCCGTCGACTGGTGGGCGCTCGGCATGGTGCTCTACGAGATGCTCACGGGTCTGCCGCCCTGGTACACGCGCAACCGCCAGAAGCTCTTCGACCGCGTGCGCAACGCGCCGCTGACGTTCCCCGACGAGGTCGAGCCGGCCGCGCGCAGCCTCATCAGCGGGCTGCTGACCCGCGACCCGACCGACCGCCTCGGCTCGCGCTCGGCGGACGACGTCAAGAACCACGAGTACTTCCGCGGCGTCAACTGGCAGGACCTGTACGACCGCAAGCTGCCGCCGCCCTTCAACCCGTGCGCCAGCACGGGCAGCGCCGAGGAGACGCGCAACTTTGAGGCAGAGTTCACCAAGATGCAGATCAACAGCGTCGAGAACTCGGCGCTGCGCGTCTCGGACGCCTCGCGGCCCTCCATGACCTTCCAGGGCTTCACCTACAACACGCCCAACGACCTGTCCATGAGCGGGTCGGTCGGCCGCAGCTGAGCGACCGCCGCCTGCTCACGGCGCGTGTACAGAGAGAGAGAGAGGAGGGAGGGGGCGACGCCCTGCCGGCCCGGCGCGATCGAAGCGCCCGCGGCCCCCGCTCCTTGTCGACAGCACGAGTGTGCGTGCGCTACATTTCGCCAACTAACCGCAAATTGAGCACGTTTGAGTCACTTGTCGCGGGGTTCGCCCCTCTCCTTGAGCTCCTTGGGCACCGGCGCAGTGGTGACCGTCGTGGATGACGGTGCAGGTGAAGCCAACCGGCCCAGTTCCCATCGCCTTCTTCTGGGTGCAGGTGGGGAGGAGCTCATTTGAGGAGCGAACCGAACCCACAGCCGTTCGGTCGGTCTCACCGAGCCTCTCACGAAGCCTCTCACTCAACTTTTCGCCGCCGTCATGGCCGATCGCTGGGTGACCGACGGCCCGGACGACGCGGGACGGGCGGCGGATGGACTGGGCGACCACGCGGCTGAGCGCTACCGGTGCTTCCGGCGCTTCGTGGAGACGATGGACGAGGTCAAGCTGGACCACATGCTGTTCGGGCTGCTGCTGAGCGCCGAGAGCTTGAAGGACGAGCTGCGCGCGTTCGAGGCACAGACGTCGAGGCTGCTGCGGCTGGCGCAGACTGGCCACTTTGTGCGGCAGCTGCAGCGGTTGCACGGTGTGCTGGACGCCGCCAGCGCCGCCTGCCAAGGTGACGAGCCGCAAAAGCTGAGGGAGTGGAAGGAGGTGCTTGACGAGGAGCGAGCGGCGCGTGTGAGTCAGTACGACGCGCTGCTGGAGACACTGGGACACGGTGGCGATGACAGTGACGGAGAGAAAGCGGCGCTGATGGCGGAGATTGAGACCGAGGCGCAGCAGGAAGAGGCGCTGACACTGCTGGCTTTCAGCCTCGACACGTTCGTCGGGAGCTCACTCACGCCCGGAGAGAGGGCGGTGATCGTGCGTGCGTTCCATGAGGTGGCTCGCCTCTCGAACTGCGTGGTGCTGACGCTGCCGCCGTGGTTCGTGGCTCCCTTCGAGTTCGCTGGCACCTTCGGGCTCTCGCGCTGGGGGAACGACCTGCGCGACCGCAGCCACCTGGACCAGGCGCGCTTCATCGCCGAGGTGGCGGTCTGGGCCGACCTCAACCACCCGCACGTGGCCAAGTTCCTCGGCGCGTGCCACGTCGGCTGCCGCCGGTTCGTCGCGCACGAGACGCTGCGGTCGCTGGCCGACTACGCCGCGGGCGTCAAGGACCGCCGGCACGTGTGGCAGCGCTGCTACGAGGTCGCCCTCGCACTTCAGTACCTCCGCGAGCGAGGACTGGCGTGCACGCAGCTGGACGCTGACACGGTCGCCTGCGCGCAGTTCGCGCATCGAGCGGTGCTGCTCGGCGTCGGACTCGTCCCGATCACAGGCTCCGCTCTCGTCTCTGATAGTCAAGTTGTCGGTCAAGCCACGGGCGACGCGGGTCCAATCGCATCCGTCGGTGTGCAGGCTCTTGCCGTCCTTATCGTCAACATTTTACACAACATGGACGCGGCAGCGACAAGTGGAGGCGCGACACCGCCCAGTGAGTCCACATCGAGTCCCATCGCACGATACCAAGCAATGCCGCCGCGACGCCCGACTTCCATCAGTAAGCAGGAGTGGAGAGTCCTGCGGCAGCTCGCGAGCTTCGTGGATGACTCGCCCAGCGCGATCCTGCGTGTGATCAAAGCTTTGGGCGAGTTCGCGGGCGTCGAGAACGACCGAGGGTGGACAAGGGGCATAACCGGCTTTGAACAACCACTCACTACCGTGGACGGGCTCGACGCGCTTGTCATCCCAGCGGAAGGGAAGACCATCCCAGAGCTGCTTGCGCGCTGCGCTGACATGACACACGAGGACGCGTTCTTCGGGCGTATACACCAGCGTCTTGCCGGCGTGTACAGGCAGGTGGCGGATCTCATGCTGGGTCAACTCGACCTCCAGCAAGGAGAGAAGATGATCGCTCTGTACGCCAACGTGCTCATTCGATTCTATCGCTTCTTGGCTCAGAAGACCAACAGCAGCAGTACAGCGGTCTCTTGGAGTCAAGAAGAACCTGCGACGCTGTTCTCCTTCCACACGGAGATCGATCGCTTGATGGTATCCCACGGCCTCGACGACTCGGCAGCTGAGCACTCATGGCAACCCGATTGGGCCACTCTCCGCTCGAGGCTTCAGTCGCTATCGCTCGATGCTCTCATTCGTCATCGCTCGCTCACTATCGGACCTACCGATGCCGTCGCGGCCGGCGCGAACGCCGAGTTGGAGGCCGAGAGAGAAAAGAACCAAGCGATCGCGAACTTTATCCTGAGCCGCTATCGTGACGTTCGACCGTCCGGAGAGCAGGGTGCCAAGACACAACTTTCCGCGCGGCTGCCGAGTCTCCCGAAATGGTTCGTCGCGCCGTCAGAGGTCAGCTTCCAGTCGCATAACTCCTTCAGTGCGGGCTCCTTCGGGTCCGTGCACTTCGGCAAGTGGTTCGAGACACCCATCGTGGTCAAACAAATGCTCGTGGAGGATGCAGCCGCTAGGAGGAAGGTCCAGGTGCAATTTCGACGAGAAGCAGATGTTTGGTTCAAGCTCAACCACATCAACATCGTCAAGATGTACGGCGCCTGCCATGTCGGGGAGTCTCCGTTCTTCGTGTGTGAGTACGCGAGCGGAGGTGAACTTGGCTCCTATCTTCTCCGCAAAGGACGTGATCCGTACACGATCTGGTACAGCTTGCTGAATGCCGCTCTTGGGCTCCAGTACTTGCACGACAGTGGAGTTGTCCACGGAGATTTGAAGGGGAACAACATCTTGGTCGGCGGGGACGACGTCGTCAAGCTGGCCGACTTTGGCTTGAGTGTCCGCGTCCGGGGTGATGGCGTCTTCGATGGTGGCGGTGCGCTTGGGGCGTACCGCTGGAAAGCACCCGAGTGTCTCTTTGGTAAGTCACCAACATTCGCATCGGACGTGTTCTCGTTCGCCATGTGCATCATCGAAGCTGTGAGCGGCTCTCCTCCCTGGGGAAAGACACTACCAGACATAGTGGCGCGTGTTCACACTAAAAACGGCGTTCTCCCTGATCGACCTCGTGGTTTGGCGGACTCCGAGTGGCGTCTCATCGAGCGCATGTGTCGTTTCGATCCGTCCAAGCGGGTGACTATTGACGCCGTCGTTGTGCACTTGACGTCGCTGATCGAGCGTTTGGAGATGGACCAGCAAGGGCTTTCGCTCGATGCGGTGATTTCCGGCAAGATGTCGTTGAACCGTGTGCTCTCACGCACTGGAGCCTTGATTAGTTTGGTCGAGTTGGCGAAGAGCAGCAACAAGCAATTGGTCAAATACGCCAGCGATCACCTGCTCGCGGTGCACACGAACCGAGGTACACGATCAGAAAAACCAGAGATTGAAGCAATCAATTCGATGCTGACGAGTGGAAACACCGCCGAGCAAGAATGGGCAGCCAACGCATTAGCGGACCTGGCCTGGAACAACTCGGACAACCAGAGGCTGATCGGCTCTGAGAGCAGGATTTCCATGTTCGTGGCTCTCGCGGTGGACGGCAGCGACGAGCAAAAGGAGAGCGCCGCCGCTGCGTTGTGCCACCTGTCTGTGGACGAAATTAACCGGACGTCGATTGCCTCAGCAGGTGGAGTGGAAGCGATGGTGGCGCTTGTACGAGACGGCAATGATGCGCAGAAGGAGAGCGCCGCTGCTGCGTTGTGGAACATGGCGCTGAGCGATGATAACAAAGCCCTGATTGCATCAGCTGGTGGCATTCGACCGCTGGTGAATCTGCTTCGCGATGGCAGCGGCATTCAGAAGCAGAATGCCGCGGCCGCCTTGTGTCACCTGTCGATGAGTGACGAAGTCAGGGTCTCGATTACTTTCTATGGTGGCATCGAATCGCTGGTGAGCCTCGTTCGGGAAGGGAGTGGCTCTCAGAAGTCGTTAGCAGCTTCTGTGCTTCGGAATCTGTCGATGAAACCGGAGATCGCAGAGGTGATTGGTGCGTTCGACAGCATCGACCCGCTTGTGGCTCTTATCAAGCACGGGGACGACATCCAGCAAGGATATGCCGCTGATATACTGCTGAATCTGTCGACAACCGACTCCAACAAGTTTGATATCGCTTACGCTGGCGGGATTGCTCCGTTGGTGTCGCTAATTCGCGACGGTGGCGAATCTCATAAGCGCAAAGCTGTGCTCGTCTTGCGCAACTTGTCAACAAACGAAGCGAACAGGGTTTCGATTGCCTCTGCCGGAGGGATCGAGGTGCTGGTGACCCTGTTGCGTGGAGGCACCAACGCCCACAAGGCGCTTGCTGCGGCCGTGCTGCAGAATCTCGCAGCAGACGATGACAACAAGCGCTTGATCGCTGCTGCCGGCTGCATTGCTCTGCTCGTGGATCTGGTACGTGATGGTAACCGCACTCAGAAGGCGAAGGCGGCTGGAGCTCTACGGAACTTGTCTGTGAGTGAGACCAACGCGGTCGCTATTGCTTCCGAAGGTGGCATTGCTCCATTGGTGGCACTGGTTTACAACGGCGACGATGCTCAGATGCTAATGGCAGCAGCAACACTGCGAAACATGGCCCTTCGCGACGAAATCGGAGAAGCAATCGCGGCAAGTGGTGGTGTTGAGGCATTGTTGGCACTTTTACGCGGCGGGAATGGAAGACAGAAAACGATGGCCGCAGCTGCACTGCGCAATCTCTCGCTACCGGACGCCAACAAGCTTGTCATTGCTTCTGCTGACGGGATCAAGCCACTGGTGCAGCTCCTCGTGGTCGGCAATACCGATCAAAAGCTGAAGGCTGTTGCTGCACTTGAGATCCTGTCTCGACACGCGCTCTGTCGGTGGCTGATCGTGCTTGCGGACGGAGATGACGCACTTGCCGCTCAGCTGCAAAGTTCGACTGAAGCCCTGCAGTCAAAGGCAATGACCGCGCTGCAAAATCTGGATAGAATGGGCAGACCGCTCGAGCCGGCTGCAACGACCAGAGACTCTCGCTCCCCGTCCGGCTCGCTCTCCATCACCCGGGGGTCGCACAGGACCAGCGCGATGCGGAATCAGTCGGTTCATCGGGTGAGTGTGCAGTCGATGCCAACAGCAAACCCCAACGTCGGACCGTCGATGGCGCTGATGCGGCGAACGCACATCCCACGAACCGCAAATCTTGAGCTCAGCCTGCAGACATCACCTCCATCGTCCTATCCACGCGCTGTGTCCGATCCTGAGTCGGATCAGTCGTCGTCTTCTGGACGGGCGAGTGCAAGCAGTGAGAGCGATGACTTCACCTTCGTTGCCATAGTCGGCCACGAGGACCTTTTCCACCAGTGGCCCCATGCCATTTTCTACTTGGTGCAAGTGCAGATCGGCGACACCGAGATTGTCACGAAGCGCCGATACAAGGAGTTCAGGGCGTTGTACCGCGAGGTGCGGGTGTGAATGCGTGGTTGTGGGCTCATGCTGATTAACTGACCTTCCGAACTGTGCAACAGCTTTCCGCGGTGGGCTTCAACTACCCGTCACTGCCGCCCCGGAGACTGTTCGCGTCGCTCAGCAAGCGGTTCATCGCGAAGCGGCAGCGGCAACTTGATCTCTGGCTGCGTCGCCTTTGCTCATGGGAAGGAGGCCCGGGCTCTCCCGATCCACGTCAGAGCGATGCATTCATGGCGTTCATGCTCGGCCCACGTACGTCTGCACGCCTGGTGTTGTGGCGAATGCGTTGAGATGGATACTCACGTGCTGTGCTCTCCCCGATTCCAGACCTCGCCCAAGTCCGACGCCCGCCCAACACTGCTGTCTTCTTTGAAGTGATTTCATGAAGGTGTGCGGGGCACTCCAAGTGTTTGGCGAAGTTAGATTCATGCGGACCAAGGAAATGGTTTTCGGAAATGCTAGAGACGACGACATACGTCATTGAGGGGGTATACACTTGCAGGGAGGGTGAGAGCTAGTCGACGCGCGGGATCTTGCCCGACTTCTGCAGGTTGCGGTGCTTGTCCTTCAGGTCCACATTGGAGCGCGCGCGGAGTACGTCGGCGTGCTTGGCCTTGATGAGCACCCACACATTGGGCTCGTCGCTGAACTCGGCGTACCCGTCCAGCAACGCCTGTTCCTCGTCGGCTGACCAGCGCTTGCGCTTGCGCTTCCGCTGGCCGCCTCTTCCAGCCACAGACGCGTTGGGGGAGGCAACTTCGCTCGCATCCGCCTAGTGTCCAAAATATGTCAGCGAACGAGTTGGGTGTGGCAGTCGCAATGCAGATCGTACGCTGGCGGCAGGCTCAGCCTCCGCTGACGACGGAGTGCTCGCCCGAACACGGCGGGCTCGACGCGGTCGTGGCGCCTCTTCCTGCTCGCGCTCGTCCTCCGAGTTTGTCGTCGTGTCAGCGTCCGTTCCTGTGAGCAATCGATCAAAGCAGTCCCCAACACTAGTGAGCACTTGTGCTGCATCAATCGAGTGGACAAAGGGAAGCTAGCATACGAGGCACAGTGGTGGTCCAGACGCCTTGCTCCCCTTCGAGGCGAGCGCGCTCGTGACGTCTGCTGGCGTCCTCGCTAGTAGAAGACTGAAGGCGCGGCACCTTCTCAGAGAAGCGAGTCGTCAGCTTGGGCTCCGTGGCAATCTCTCATAAAAGCAAACGGGCACCTCGGGCAGGTGGATGGAGTGAACGACCGACAAGTCAGCCCAGAGCTCGTCCGAAATGTTGTGCTGCTCGAACTTGCGCTCCAGCAGCTCCCGCGGCGCGATCTTCCTGCTGTCCGCAGAGTCAGGTGCTGTCAGTCATCTGAGCCACCAAGGCACCAGATCCTTGATCAAATAGAAAGCCTACACTGGTCGCTGGTTGTCGTTGTCGTTGTCGCTCGCAGAGAACGCGCGCTCGATCGCCGTGTCACCGATCGCGGCGCTCTCGATCACTCTCAGCGCGCGCATCATGTCTCGGCGGAAGGCGGCGTCGTTGATCCTGTGCTTGCTGTACAGCTCCGTCCATCGGGTCTGAGGAATTGGACACGACGCTCCGCCGTCAGCTAGAGGCCTCGGTCCTGCCTCGGTCCTGCCCATTCTACTCCCAGCTGGCCGCACCTTTGGGTCGTCAACGTCGTGGAATACGTCGTCAAACTCCGCGAGGAAGGCGCCAAGAGGGTTCGAAGCGCTTGCCCCGCTAACGACCACAAGATCCATCGTCAGGCTTGCCAAGGAAGATACAGAGCTGGCGATTCGATCCCTACGGGAAGAGCTGGTCGAGGATGAACCGGCAGTTGCTGTAGACGCCGTCGGCTTGCAGCAGGTCCTCGCGCTCCTCGCGAAAGATGTCGGCGCTGATGCCTGCGAACGTGGCTTCGAAGCGCTCGACCAGGACCTGCAAGTGCAGCACCCATGAGTCTCCACAGCTGTAGGTTCGAGGCTGCGGACACGGCGGAATGGGCTGGCTCACGTGGAGGAACAGCGGCGAGGAGAAGAGCGCGCGGCACAGTCGGCTGGGGCTCTTGGCAGCCTGCAGGCGCGACGCAGACGATGAGGTCGACCGTCCAGTCTCGCAGTGGATCGTTCCTCTCCCCACTTACAAGCTGCAGGAACCGGTCGAAGAGGACGGCGAAGTCCAGCGGCTCGTGCGCATCCTCCAGCTCCTTCCGCAGCGTCCCAAGCAGCAGACTGTAGCGGAGCGGTGCCTGCTCCGGCACGGTGTATCCCATGCTGGCCATTGCGTCCACGACTCCTAGAGAGGGGCAAAGCAACGCATGCGTTGGACGAGGAAGCCGCGCTGGTGAACGGCTAGCGGCGCCAATACTGGGCGTGGAGAGGCCAGAGAAGCGCGAGCAGGCCGAGGACAGAGAGCAGACCGAGGAGAGAGAGCAGACGCACCTTTGGCCTGGTCCAGCGCGCCATACTTGCCCAGGAAGTGGGCCACGGCCTCGAGCGCCGCGCGCATGGTCGCCGGTCGGGCACGCCGAGTTTGAAAATCTCTCCGCGGAGCGGCGCCAGAATGCGACGCCCAAAAAGAAGTATTCGAGCCCAAATACGTTTATATTCAAAAAATTGTAGTTCTTGATTTAGGAAATGGAGCGATCATCATTCGCGCTTTCGGACCTACTTTAATCAAGCTTATTTATCTTCGATAGGCAAAGTTCTATGTTTAAAATGGTTTCATTCATGAGTGAATGCAAAAACGACAGTGTAAACCAAATTCACAAAACACGGTCTATTCTTAGTATGGCGATTTCAAATCCTCACCTGATTTAGATATACCCGTACAATTTGAGCACAGTGTTTTCTGGAAAAGTATTTTTAGTTTCGATGGAAAGCTGCATATCATCGCAATTATAGGAAAAACACTCGGTCCATAATATCGAGTATAGCACGTTCGTTGACTTGGATTGACCGAGGCAGAGTGATCGTCGCGACCAAATATTAGTTCTCACGCTGCTCCATTCTTAACAACTGAAATCCGATGTGCACCGCTGCTTGTATAGTTTCCCATACACCAAATACACCAAATACACCGAATTCTAAACAGACTTTAATCAAGTTGACTTGGTTACAAACAACATTTGAGTCCTCCGTTTAACTTACAGTAAACAATGAATAGAAGGTCCCACGGCCTTCTATTCGTGTTTCGTTCGAATGACATGGCACAGTTCTAACCGCTCTGGCGCATCAAATGCACCGAGCATTGAAGTCGTGGTTTCTCGAGCAAGCCCGGACGAGAAGCTAGCGATGGTGGCGGTGGAGCTGAGCCACGTCGTGTGGGCCCGCGTGGGCACGTTCCTGGGCTTCACGGACTGCTCCCCGCTGCTAGCACTCAGCTCGGCCGTGGTCGACTCGCCGCTGCGCCGCCAGTTCTTCGCGCGGGCGGTCTGGCGCGTCCCGCCGACCGCGTGGTGTTCAAGATGGCGGTCAAGCGCAGCGTTCGGCGCGTCGAGATCAACTACTCGTGGCAGCAGGCGTACCTGGTCGAGTTCCCAGAGCTCAAGCGCGTGGCTGTCGCCGCGATGGACGAGGAGGACGCCGAGGGGGGCGAGGACTGGGACCCCGAGGCGGAGGACAAATGGGGCGACGACAAGTACATCGAGTTCGTGCTGTCGTCGTGCATCCCCGCGACCGTTAAGAGCCTGAGTCTAGACTGGTGCCAAGGCATTCAGAGCCTGGCCGCGCTTGCCCACCTGGTCAACCTCGAAGAGCTGGAATTGGATCTGAATGGAGTGCGCGATGGGACCGCGCTCGTGGCTCTGCCCAAGCTGGAGACGCTGAGCATCAAGCTGTCGGAGTTCGCCGAGAGCGAGGACCATGCGTTCCTCTCTCGCCTGTGCCACCTCCGAAAGTTCTCCGTCGCCATCGTGGACGTGCGTGCTAAAACATTCCCAGTGCTCAGTCCCGTGGAGGACGTGAGCATCATGTATGGCACGGGCGACCTGTCAGTTGATCCACTCGTGAAAGTCGGGCCGCAGCTCAAGCGGTTGTCGTTCGAAGCCAGCATGTTCTTCACCATCACTGCGCCACTGGGAGCGGCGCTTACGAGCATCCAGGAGCTGGATTTGACAGACGTGCACTTCGGATCCTCTCCAGAGGAGCTGGCTGTGGTGTCGCGGCTGACGACACTCAAGAAGCTCTACTTCCCTGTTGAAGACGAGATCTCGAGCCTCGCGCCGCTATCGACGCTTACCCAACTGGAAGAGCTGGGGATCTGTCCAGGCCCCTAGACTGATTGGAACCCGCTTTTGAGCCTGCAGAAGCTGTGGTATCTGGACCATCACGGAGACGCCATGGAGTGGAACGAGTCATCCATGCGCACGCTGTCGAAGCTTCCTCTCTTGACTACCCTAGTGGACACCACCAAGTTGTCCAGACGCTTCCCGTTGCCCCAAGTAAAGGAGATGGAGCTCTATAACCGCCGCAACAAAATGCTGGTTTTCGGCACAGGCTGCTGCGTGAATGTCACCGAGCTCACAGTGTCCGGGACGACTGACCTCACGAGCCTCGTTCGGTGCTTCCCGAAGCTGGAGGTTCTCAAGTTTCTTCCAACTCGGCCGGACATTCGCACTGATCCAAGCCCTCTGAAGAATCTGACGCGCCTCAAGCAACTCAATGCGGTCGTGCATCCTTCAAAGCATGCCACGCTGGCTTTCCTGGCGGAGATGGACAACCTCCAAAGCCTGGAGTTGAACACAATCGGAGACTTGTCGCTGCTTCGGAGCATGAAGGGGCTGCGCGAACTCGCGCTGCAAAGCGTGCCGTCGCGCGACATCTCGATTCTCGCGGAGCTCACGTAACTGCGCAAGTTGGATCTCAAGGACACCGAGGTGCGTAGCGTGGCGTGTCTTCGCGGTCACCCCGGTTTGATGGAGCTTCGCCTTCCCAGCAAGGCGAACGGCCGCGAGCTGAAGGATGCGGACGGGAACTACGCGCTGCCGAGCCTGAAAGAGCTGTGGCGCGGGTAGAACAGGGTGTACTAGCCGAGAAAGTTGCTGCAGCAAGCAACTCGAGGAAAGATCCACCGAGCTCCAGTGGTCGAGTTGCAGGAGTATTGAACTGGTAGTACGCGGAGCCTCGAAGTGACGAGGCTGGAGTTTATTGTTGCCGGGCAATCGCGCGTCGTCGGTAGTATTCGGTTGCACCTGAGGCCGCGCGGAAGAAGGACTTGGACCTGCCAGTGAGTGAGTGCGTCGATCAGATGAGCAGCGAGCAGCTTTCTCGGCGTTGCCTGCCTGATCCATCTATAATGCTGTCAGTTGTATTGAGGGATGAAGTCAACATCCTGATCAAGAACGGGGAGTTGCTGGCGTAGTGGCCGCGCGTCTCCTGATCTAGCAGTCCCAGCGGGCGATTGTCCTGCTTGCAGTGCCGCTCGCGACACTGCGGCGTTATAGGCCCAAGCGACTGGCGATAGCCCAGCAAAGAGCAGGGTATGCTTCGTCAAATTTCGTCAAATCCACACGACATCATCCGCCGGCACTCCACACATCCTAGACATGCAATCACTCGCTCATGGACGAGGCCATCGACCGCGCATCCTCGTCGCTCATGGATGGCGCGGACGGCGTCTGCCCACCCTCGAGACGCACGTCGACCACACGGAAGCCGTCGAAGAACTCCTTGTAGCTGATCACGCCGTCCTTGTTGCTGTCCAGGAAAGCCAGCAACTCCTCGATCTGGTCATCCGACAGCGGCGAGTTGAGCACCACGTTGAACGCCGAGATGCCCGTGCGGAACTCGTCCTTGGTGATGAAGCCCGTGTTGGAGCGGTCGAACATGCGGAACGCATTCCGGATGTGGATGCGGTGCTGGTAGAACACGTTCGACACCTGCTGCAGCACAGAGTTCTGCCACGTCAAGTCACCGGCGTCCAGCACCTGCTTCTCGCGCGCGTCTTGCACCGCGAAGGCCGCCACGAACTCATTAAAGTCGATCGAGTGCCCACCGTCCGTGTCAACAGCGTTCATGACACGCCCCAGCAGGTCGGGAGAGAACGTGAACCCAAGCTGCGCGAGCGCCTTCTCAAACTCGTCACGACTCAACACGCCGTCCTGGTTCACGTCGAAGTGGTAGAAGTGGTACTTGAGCGACCCGGCACGCGCGAGCAGTGCCTTGCCGATCTGCAGCAGCGCGTCCATCGTCTCGACGTCAATGTCAGGCGCGGGCGTCGGCGCGAACGTCGGCTGCGCTTCGTCCACGCTCGACACGCGGCGCGCGAACACGGGCTCGTCCGACGATGAAGGGGGTGGCGGAGGCGGCACCGCCTTGGCAGCATCGTCCACATCAGTCGACAGCGGCGACGGCGACGGCAGCGGCGACGGCGAAGGCTCTGGCAACTCCTCAGCGTCGTCCACCACTTGGTCCTCGTGCACACTGGACGCGAGCGACGCATTGCCCGACGGTGGACGCGCGTTGTTGGTGAAGATGACCTCGAAGCGCTGCGCGAACTCGCCAAAGTCGATCCGCCCGTCGTCGTTGGCGTCCGCCGTGCGCATCAGTGCGAACACCTGTTGGTCCGACAGCCCGGTGTCCATCTTCTTGAGCGCGGTCGAGAACTCGTCGTAGTCGATGAACCCGTTCGCGTCCGCGTCAAACACCTGGAAGGCCTGGTTGAGGTCGCCGGCACCCATCGCGATGAACAACTTCTTGCAGATGAGCGCGATGATGGACTCCTGCCACCCGCTGCTATCGATCGCATCGTTCTCGATGCGGTACCGGGCGAGGAAGCGCGAGTAGTTAATGAGTCCCGTGTCCTCGTCCGCCTCGGCCAGCTGCTTCTGGTACGTCAAGAACGGCAAATCAAGCTGCAGGACAGAGCGCAGCGCCTCGGACCACACCAAGCGCGGCACGGCGCCGTGGTGCTCCTGGTCGTGCTGCGTAAAGTACCAGAACAGCGACGGACGGTGGTCGCAGATGCGCTCGGCGATCATGCGCAGCGTGTCCTCCTCCAGCGCACCCTGCATGGCCGCGACTTCGCGCTGCTGCACCGCGTCTTCCTCCTCCTTCCGCGCCTGCTCCTCGCTCGCACTGACAGTGGACTCGGTTGTGGGCGCCGACAGCTCGATGCTGTCAATCGTCCGGGCGTAGAACTGCTGAATCTCAGGTTGTAGGTCCGGTCCGAGCGTCAGAAACGCGCCTTTGTTCATCTGCGTGCCGCAGTAGCGCGACGCCGAGAACAGCGTGATCAGACGCCCGCCGTGCAGGATCTCGAAGCCCTCCTGCACGCACTCATGCGAGCGGATGATGAGCGCCACGCGGTTGACGAGGCAGAAGTTGTTGGTCACTTCCACGCCAAACTCCACGCCGGCGCCGCGCTCGGACGGCTGGCGACTCGAGATCGCGCGCGGGTCGCTCCACAGCATGTCCTCGAATAGCTTGTCCTCGAAGCCTGTCTGGTGCAGCGGCGGCTCGCGCTTGCGGGAGATGGCCTTCAGGTGCGCCAGCGTCACGTTGTCGCGCGAGAAGAGGCCGCCGTGGACCACAAAGATCTTCTGCTGGAGCAGCGCGCACAGCGGCAGGCTCTCGAACAGCGTCTGGAACTGCTCGAACACGTCGACGGGTCGGTCGGGGTCTTTCTCGTCGTCGTCTCCGTCGAGGCCCGAGTACTTGGCCCAGATCTCATCCTCGAAGCCCATCCACGAGTTCTGGTTGCGCGACTCGTGGTTCCCGCGGTTGAGGAACACGCTCTTGGGGTACAGCAGCATGAACATGAGCAGCGTCAGCACGACTTCCGTGCCGAAGAGCCCGCGGTCGACGAAGTCGCCGTTGAACAGGTACTTGTTGGTCGGTGACGGCAGTCCGTTGATCGCAAAGATGGTGTACAGGTCTTGCAGCTGGCCGTGGAGGTCTCCGATGACCGTCAGCTTCTCTCCCTCGGCAAGCACGATCTCCTGCAGCGTCGGCAGCGGCCCCAGCACCTTGATGCCTGCGTTGAGGATCTCGGCCACGTACTTGTGGTGGAGCACGACGCCGCGCTTGAAGGACTCGAGCAGCTCGAGGACGTTAGGGAGCCGCAGCGGCCACTTGACGTGCGGACCGCGGTACGACGCGGCCACCGAGAGCTTGGACAGGTCCGACGTCGCGCGCGTGAGCGACTGCAGTGGTGGGATTGTTAGCTCGGTTAGGTTCAGGGGATAGAGGCGATGGTCGGGTCTACACATCTCCGCAACACAGACGTACGGTCTGCTTGGTGAGCTGCGCCAGCGTGTGCTCAGCCGACTTGAACTGCGCCGAGCGCTTGAGGTTGAGCTGCTCCTGGTTGTTGTCCAGCAGGTTCCACGCGTGCGCGAACACGAGTTGCCGGAACTGCCAGCGTCCGCCGCGCGCGTGTCAGTCCTCCGCCCCCTCCACCGAGTCGTTCGCGAGCGGTGCGCACCTTTTGGGCCCCGCGGAAGCGCAGCCAGGCGCTCTGCACGACGCACGCGGCCGCGTCCTGCGGCGAGAAGGGCTGCGGCGCGGCACAGTCCACAGGTGAGGAACGCACTCTAGTCGTGCGCAAGCGGCGGCGACGCGTCGCATCCTACCGCCAGCTTGTCGGCGCGCACGAAGAGCGCGTAGTTGGGCTTGCACTCGAAGCGGCGGGTGCCGTCGGGCGACCGGCCGTCCGAGTCGCCGCGCGCGCGGTCCAGCTCCACGCCCACGAGCGGTGGCGCGGGCTCGTCGGCGCCGGGCGCGCCGAGTCCGTCCGGCACATAGCGCACGATCTACGGCGTCCACGGCCAAGCACGCGTCAGTCGGGCACCGGCGCCGCCATCAAGTCGCAGGGACGGAAAGGCGTACGCCGGCGTATTTGCCGAGCACGAGCACGCGGTCGCCCTCGGCGACGGCCGGCGCGCTCATGGGGTCGTCGGCGTCCGTGTCGGCGTGCGGGTTGGTGTGCGGGCGGCGCTTCGACCGCGCCGGGCTGGGGGGCGGAGGGGCGGCGCGCGGGCGCTTCGTCGCGCTCCGGCGGCTTGGCGGCGTGGGGGAAAGTGCCCCGCGGGACGTTCGCTTGGTTGTGTCGGAGCGCGTGCCATGGGTGAATTAGACGAGAACGGTGGGTTTTGCAAAACACGTCTTGATTTTCGTGGGCGGGTGTTGTTTCCCGGCGACCTGGCGACGCCTTTGACCCATTTTTGATCGTGTTGAACACTTTGCACTGTGTTTTGTCGCATCATTTTAAAACACAACAATTCGTCGGTCAGAAATCAGGAGGTACACGCACTCAGACCACCACTCCATCATATATCGGGGATGCAACAGTCATTTTGTTTTTCCGCACATTCCAAGCAGCGAGTCGTGTCGGGCGGGTCCTCTTGCAGGCGTCCGACGGGCTCCGAGTGCGTCCCTGAGGCGCCATGAAGCTGCCGCTATCGCCGTCGGACGCGCAGGTGCGTCACTGGCCGCCACCGCCGCTTTGTGATCTGACGCTGACGCGTCGCTTGCCCTGCAGCTGAGGCGGCGGTACCTGGCGCTGCTGCACGGCGAGCCCGTGTTCGGTGCGTCTCGCGAGTGCCTCTGGCTCTGGCGGGTGGGGACGCAGCGGGTGTGGGCGGGGGGGGGGGCTCACG